>JAUUDZ010433980.1:0-13511 GCA_032361705.1 Panulirus versicolor
TCGTTAACAGCTTCAACGAGGCGGTTCCCAGTCTTGCTCTTTCTCTCTCTCTCTCTCTCTCTCTCTCTCTCTCTCTCTCTCTCTCTACCCATGTCGAAACAAAGGGTTCGATACAGCTTCGAAAAGGCGTCACTCAGGACTGATATCCCCGATGGTTCATATAGTGATGGCCGTCACGTCAGTATTGAATCCTATACTTTTAAAGAGACGAATCAACCAAAACATCTGAACACTATAACCGTAGTTTCTTGTGAATGATGTTCACTAAGAAGAGACTATGATGATCTACATTTACGACAAAGCCAGCGGACCAGGGTTGGGATGAGACGCAGTGAGGATCCGTAATAAAGAGTTAATAACATACAACGTAAACAAAAACCTGACCCTGTTATCTGTAAATTAATGCTAAATTAGACGTAATTTTCATTCGTTCAAGTTGCTCTGATATGAACTTAGCTTCACCAAAGGTGATGGACAAGTTTCAGGAGACTGTTCGAATCGTTGAATTGTATAACGAGGTGAAACGAGGATTAGCATGTATTTAAGAGTGAATGATAAAACTGCTACGTCACTACTGCATATATTAATGGATATCGAGCAAACGAGAGTAATCATGAAACCAATTCAGTTGGATTTAGGTAAAAAGTAACTTTAGTAAAAGATTATTCAACGCAAAGTGAATAGAAATTTGACAAAAGCTTGAACATCCGGGTTTTTGTTAAATCCACAAGAGTATTATACTCGCATGATGCGCTGGTTTTCTATTGAAAGTCAGGCTCACATATTAGTTCCCTTCTGAGAGAACATATTTCACAGTAACTTTTCACTAAAGACCCGGATGATTTTACCCTCCCCGAACGGTGAACCAAAAGTTGTTGGGTCCTGTCAGAAGTTGAGCTTGCTTGTAGTGTCGGATATACTTGCCACTGAAGAAGTCACCAGTGGTGGATCCCCTGATAAACCACTGAGATTGTTGCCAGTTCTAGCTCTTCTCAACCACTGAGGCCGTTGTCAGTGGAGACTTTGTTGACCGGTGAAGCTGTTGTCAGTGTCGTTGGATGGGATGACCAGTGCCGTACTGAGGCTATAGAAGGTTGTCAGTATGATAAGTGTTTATATACGTAGAGTTGTCAGCTATATGTATACGGAAATGTTAGCTGTATAGGGTTGTCAGCTATCTGGGTGTGTTAGCTGTATAGGGTTGACAGCTATCTGGGTATGTTAGCTGTATAGGGTTGCCAGATACCTGAATGTGTTAGCTGTATGGGGTTTACATATTTGGGTTATGATGGTAGATAGCATAACATGAATGGTGTTTGGTTGGCAGCTCGTGTGGTGGAAATGTGGTTGTGCTGGCACCAGATGAGGTGGAAAGGTGGGTTGGTTGGTATTTAGTATGGTGGAATTATGGTATGTTTGATATCCAGTGTGGTGGAATATGGCGAACTGTTTGACGGATCATAGGGTTGAATGATGATTGACATCAAGTATGGTTGAATGGTGGTTTAGTTTTCAGTCACCCAGTATGGAAAAACGATGGTTTGGCAGCCACCCCAATATGGTAGACTGGAGGTCTGAAAGGTAACTAGTATGGTAAAATATCTATTTGGTGAGCACCCAGTTTGGTATATTGGTAGACTGGTTGCCAACCAGTCAGGTGGAATGGAGGGTACCTCAGCCACACAGGTGGGAGGGCTGGACAGCTGCTGGGTGAGGGGAGAGCTTTAGTTGCTTCCATTAGAAATTTATTTACCCTTGTTGACAGATGAGCGCTTCCCCTATGATCAAATTTGCTGGAAAATGTCTCCCTCCAAAAACCTTATATAGGAGGCTTTCATATATGTATATAGAAACTGTCTATCCTCAGAATTCATCATTAAATCATCACTTATTTACTTTGTCTTTCTTTCGAACTATTCCGTAGAAAACGAGCTTCAATATTTTTTCCCCCCAAGAAGACCTTCATTGCTTGTTTAATTCTATAGAAAACGAGCGCCATTATCTCTTTTCCCAGGACTTCCTTCATTAAGTTCTTGGAGTATAATGGATACACACAGGATTCTGAAGCTTATGTAAATCTTAGGGTAGGATGTCATGTCGTCCTACACAGAGTCCCTGGCTGCAGATGGTGGAGGTGACAGGAATTAGTGCCGGCCCAAAGCCGCCAGCTGGACCTGAGCGCGTGCTTACTCGCTGTCCCACGATGACGATGGACACGCTCAGTAATTCCCATCAGCCAGCTTCTGGAGCTGTCGTCTCCAGTTACCGGCGTTCAGCCCCTAACCGGACATTGCCTACACGCCGGTAGTAGCCGATCACTACCAGCCTGTCGACCCTCTCAATACAGGTTTCTCTTCTCATCCTCCACAGGTTGACGATAGCGTCTTCAACTGGCCAAGCTGAGCGTTGGATCCTTCCCCTGGCGGATGTGAAGCACCCGCGTGGACCCAACTGTGACGTCTTCCATATAGAAAGGAGAAAAACTGGTTAAACCAATATGGTTCTCAAGTGCTGAACACTTTATATAGCTTTATGACAGTGATTTTTTGTAAATCTCTATATAGTGTTGATTGATAACCATAACAGATACGTTTGAAAAGAACTTTATACTTAGAGAGAAAGAGAGCCATTTTGAAAGTTATTGTTCTTGTACAATACGAGAGATAATCAGTGGACCATTGTTTAGGCACGAGAACCTCTCCTCTCACACGTTACCTTCCCTTCCTGCTGACGGCAGAGCTACTTTGACCCTAATCCTCCAAGAGCAATATAATGTCAATGTTGGTCAGACGCGGGACCATGTGCCACCGCAGCTCCTCGCGCCGACTGCAGCGCAAGAGTCAGCAACAGAAGGCAGCAGCGGCCAGCATCCAGCTGCAGGGTCGACCAGGCTCAGCCAGGGCCAAGTCTCCAGGGTCGGCCACCTCCATGGCCTCCTCCCCAGCAGGAGGACCATCGACATCCAGGGGCCTGGGCGTCTCCAATACCAGAGGTCAGTACATGATCAACCCATGACCGTTCCTCTCTTGACGATTGTTTACTTTAGTTTCGCCACTTTATTTATATCAAATGAAAACCATAAGATAACGTAGTACTCCATTAATGATCTAGATACCGTGCTGAAATGGGTTTCATCTTGCATCTTGCCACAGCGATATATATTCTAGACCAAACTAAAGCTGAAAGAAAACTCTGAAATTATGGTAAAACTTTGACTATAAAGATTTGTAATGATATGCGTTAATGTCTTGCCTAATAAACGTTAAGCAATCCAACCAACGTAACCAATACCGTAAGAATGCCAGCACAGGCGACAATAAAAACAGAACGTCGCCATTTTCCCGCCGTATTTAAAGTAACGATGAACGAGTCACCGCACAAACCATAACCTTGTTCCTTTTTCATTTACTTTTCATATTAGTAAAACTATTTCATCCAAACAAAATCTATACTCATTTAACCCTTCAAATATTTTTTGAAGCAGATGATAAACAGTGAAGCAATACACATATGAGCTCTCGAGCTCTTCTTGCGAGACCCTGTTGAACCGTCTCGAACTTTTCCGAATTTTTTTGTCCAAACTCGTTTAAAACACATGGGTGTCAATAATTACAACCCATTTTCTTATCCATGAGATAAGATTGTTAACTCTGAAATAAAGTGGCGAAACTAAATTATATATGTTTCCTCTTTATTAGATTGTCAGTATCAGAGTAGTTCGTAAAGCTTCGAAATTTGGTTCGGGGGTTCGTTGGGAATGAAGCCGCTCATGGTGTACCGAACGCCTTTACATGAAGATATCTAGACAATTCAGTCTTTATTAGGTAATTTAAGCAGACGTTTCTTCAGATAATCAAAAGAACAGAAAATGGGGTCAGTTAACCATTCTTACTGTTGCTTCCATTTACATTCAGTTATCCACAATGTCTCGTATATGTGTGTGTGGCTGTCAAGTTCCCTTCCTTGGGTTGCTGACATTCACTCCACAAACACCCTCTCCGTCTCACACGTAACTCGAAACCTTATTGTAAAATTTTCCAGCGGTGAGAGCTACGCGCAGACCCTTGTCAATGACAGTGTCATGTCATGGGTTAACTCCTGTTTCTATGTCCCGTTTTCCACTCCATTTCCCCATGCTCTCTCCTTCTCCCCCTTTCCAATTCTCCATTTCACGCGTAAGTGATTCGGTTTTGCGTTCACCTCCGCCCAGGTGCCATAACAAGTACCGCCTTGATTGGCACCCGTCGCTGTCCTGAGTGTCACTGTTATTGGCACCCGACGGTCACCTGGGTTTCTTCTGTGCCACGGGGTACACCTGCGATGTGCCACGGGGTACGCCGTGCGATGTGCCACGGGGTACACCTGCGATGTGCCACGGGGTACACCGTGCGGTGTGCCACGGGGTACGCCGTGCGATGTGCCTCAGGGTACACCGTGCGATGTGCCACAGGGTACACCTACGATGTGCCACGGGGTACACCGTGCGATGTGCCACAGGGTACACCTACGATGTGCCACGGGGTACACCGTGCGATGTGCCAAGGGGTACACCGTGCGATGTGCCACAGGGTACACCGTGCGATGTGCCACGGGATACATGGTGCGAAAACTGGTTTACATGTATACTTGGGTATACGATGAAGGCTCAAGGTTTACATGTGTGTCTGTTTACGTAAGTTGCGTGTGATTATTTGTGTTTTAAAGCGAGAGAGTTTTACACTCGTGTTGACCCATCTCTTAACCTTGTATATATGTACCATGGCTTTACTCGTATGTGTGTACACACGTACACACCCCAGTCTAAGCCAGGTACTCATTTATAGACCAGCCTCGACGGTAGGATGAATACCTGGGTTGCATGTAGGCCGACTGCCGAGCCCAGGATTCGAACCCAAACAAAAACTTGCGTGAAACATGATCAGCGACGCTAACCACTTCACCACGTAGACTCGTATATTTGTTTTTGTGTATTATCACCACTGGTGTGTTACGGTGGGAAAGTATTGCATTCGTGTTGCCCCGTCTCTTAACCTTGTGTGTGTGTGTGTGTGTGTGTGTGTGTGTGTTAGACGGGAGGTTTAGGAATGCGTTCGTCTATCTGTATCTTCTGATAGTCTATATTAACATTTCTTGACCAGTATGTACGTATGAAGATGGTAAAAAAGAAAAGTATAATCAATCTTGGCAGAATAATGAGACAACAACATAACAGCTGAAAATGAATTTCGTCTTTGATTATGATTACGTTTCATGAGTAAGTCGCGTCTCACGCACTTCCAAAAATACTTAAAACTAAATTACCTTATCCCAAACTACCCTACACTACCCTAACTCACCCCACATACTAACTGAACCTCGGTGAGTGACCGAAACAAGAATGATGTCATGAACCATCGGTTAAGTGGTTACCTTAACTCGAGCGATGGTCATGAAGTGACTGACGGTGTCAGGTGTCTCCCTACATCAGGAGAAGAATGTCAGTCACTCGGATCATCAGACTGTGCTTACCCGGCGTAAGGTGATCCTCAGGGTGTTGCCCCTGAACCCCATCAGCCCAATGACATAAGGTCGTTTATCTAGTGTCCTTTCACTCTTCACATCAGTCTTATATGATGATAGACTCATCCAGTCGCTGAAACTAGTCCATTTGGCTCTCTATGGTGATCGCCTATAGCAGTTTAGCCCTTAATTGTGATAATCATTAGACTTAAAACACACACGAGAAGACTTTCAAAGTATTTTTTCACATAAAATCGAGTCATGGAAAGTTGAAACAAATCGTTCAACGGTACTCTGATAAACGTGAATGGGTCAGTTTGCTCATAACACTTTCCTACGCTTCGTCAGAAGCATTAATAGTAAAAGTCGCATCATCTCTGGCGAGAGGGTCATCAAGTGGGGATCAATGTTTCACGAGGGAGGGTGGTTCCTTAAAGCCTTGTCCCCAGCATCTCTTCCGCCTCTCCTCCTGCAGGAGGACGAGGACCTGCGAAGGAATGCCTGGAGCAAAGTTTGGGCGTGTGGAATGTGAGGCCGGAGCGAGCCAGACAGGGGTTCGAAGGACTGCCGAGGAAATTCTTTTTCTTTTTTAGTTTCAAATCACTTCTGATGATACGTGATTCTTTTGTTAGATTCATTAATGGATTGTTTTTAGGGAATGGCGCCAAATATTAGCTCATGAAGCCAGGGAGTTTTGGAAGGAACTTTTGCAATGAATTGGTTGTCAGAAAACCTATGATAACACATATTGTTATTGATATCTAAGTAGCTTTTATTCTTCGTAGATAAGAGTCAGTCTGCTTCCTGGGTGTTGGTGCCTGTCTATCACCCAGCAGTACAGACGGTAGTCTAAGCCTATCTCCTTCAACATTATACAGGTCGAAGCAATTTTCTCTGATCGTTTCCACAGAATGTGCCCAAATACAGCTGAGGGTTTGCCCTTGATACAACAAAGTCATACATTAACTATTGATAAGGATTGAGTTCTGGAAGGCTGTAGGCAGTAGCAGACGGAAGAGTTTTTAGACAGATATTTCAAGCTTCAGTAGAGGACATCTGAAGCTTCAATACAAGACATTTAAAGCATCAAGATATTTTGAAACCTCAATACAACTAAAGCTTCAGTGTAAGGAAAATAGTGTCTTGTTATACACCAGAGCGAAGTAGAATATCATACTATTACAGGAAGAACAGAAGAAGATTACACATCGTTAACGCCAAGCGAACGTTGTAAAAAATAAACATTCAAAGGAACCCCTGTAATGGGCATTCGTAATTCACCTGTACGTATGAATTATTCGTAGTCTAAATAAAGGTAATGACGAACATAATCGTTTATGACCCCAGTTGTAACACCGAGTTCCTGATTACTCTGTAAATAAGACTCTTAAAGGACACGTCTCGCGGAAGTACCCGGCCTCTTGAAATACAAGTCTCGCGTAGCTCCCAGCCTCTTGCAGTACGTGTCTCGTAGATTTTTTTTGGCCTCTTAAACTACAAGTCTCTCAGAAATCCCGGTCTTTCAAAATATATGTCTCGTTGACTTCTCGACCTCTTAAAGTACGTCTCGTTGATCTCCCGACCTTAAAGTACACATCTCGTTGACCTCTCGACCTCTTAAAGTACACATCTCGTTGACCTCTCGACCTCTTAAAGTACCGGTCTTTCAGAACTCTCGGCCTTAAAACACGTCGACCCAGAGGCTGGGGGCTTTAGTCAAAGATATTTTTTTGAGGGCAGGACATGTGCCACAGCAGGAGGGTTGTGCTTCGTCGCGGAAATAATGTAAAGAACTCGACCGATGTGTGAGGTGCGTCAGTGTCTGCATCATTCTTTCGTTGCAACGGAGATATAAGAATGAAGGTTGTTACTGAGGGAGGATACGTATGTGTGTGTTAAGGCGTGAAGCTAGGCGCCTGTGTGGGTACTTATGACTTGTTGGTGTGGGCATGGGTATGTGTCTAGCATGGGTGTGTACATTGTATGGGTTTATGTGTAGGTTTGTGTGAATGTCTGTGTCGGCCGCCCCACTCACCTGACCACGGTCCCCGGGCTGCCACACTCACCTGACCACGGTTTCCCAGGCTGCCACACTCACCTGACCACGGTTTCCCAGGCTGCCACACTAACCTGACCACGGTTTCCCGGGCTGCCACACTCACCTGACCACGGTCCGCGGGCTGCCACACTCACCTTCCATCACTATCAATATGCTAGACTCAAGAAGCGACCTGGTCTGTCCACCTGAACAGGTTTCGACGTCTATTAAAGACGAGAAAACCATCCAGTAAGACAGTGTGTGAACCTCCATATTACGTCCAGGGTTACTGAGAAGCGTTGTTATATACAGGGTCTCGCGAGACTATGGCTCGTGTGGTTAAGTAGAACCGTGACGAAGACGAGATGATGAATATAGCAACTTGGTCGATACTTCCCTAAAGTAGCTTCCCTAAAGTCATATACTGCTTTCAGTATATGACTTGTTCATGAAGAGCAGAGGTAGATTTAGATGAGTAGACGTATGTATATTATCCTGAAAGGAAGGAAAGACGGTGTATAGACCACAAAATGGCATCAGGAAGGAAATATGTGTTCGTAGCGTTTATCATTTATGCAATTTTTTTTTCTTTTTAATCATAAAATCGTATAATGTTTTGTCATTTTTTTATGTTTTTTTTTTTTCATTTCTTGTTCGTAAGCTTTAGCTAACAGTTGTCATTATAAGCTTTAGCTGAGAGCCATCACCCAAACGTTGATGTCTGGTCAGCTTTTGCTTAGATGTCTCATAGGGATGTTTCCTGAGCTCATAAATCACCCCAGTTATCACCATTAGTTTTGATATCATTTTCTCATGACGTTAGTTCGATAATTTCCCTTAGGTTATTAAAGAGCAGTTTACGTAGAAAAGAGATCCAGACAGTAGCACTAATTTCGAATCCAAAACCACACTTAAACACTAATTTCGAATCGCAGGCAAACAAATAGTTGTCGTTTTATAATCACACTTGACCAGGAACAAGTTTGAATCAATATGCACACAAACAAGTACGAATCCTCAGCCTAGACTCAGCCTCTGACCCAGATCTCGAACTTCTTCGTGAGTGACCTGACCAACAGGTGTTAACCTGGTTTATGTCACTCATATACACTGTGTACAGGCCAAACGAAAAAGTTTCCCTCCGTCCCTCCTGGATGTGTCTGTCTTGCTTGAATTATAGAGTGAACAGAGATTTGACCACCGTCACGTCTCCTTCCACAGTAGCCACAATATTCTCTTAGCCACAGGCTACAACACGCATAGTTATATTTCGAACCTGTGACACAAGCTTTGGTATCATTCGAGATAACAGTTTACTAGATTGGAGTCTTAGGTTCGGAACGTGTTCGGTTCATATGAAGCATCTCGTACATAATTTGTTTCTTATATAGACTGACTGACCGTCAGAATCTTTTCAAATATCTTGAGATGTAGTAATGTTTTTTTTTTCGAAACGGTTAGTTAACGCCGGTTGATGGATGAAGTGGAATATAGAAGAGGCGTCGTTTAACTTGATTTTCTCTACACTCAGATTTTATTGAAGAATCGCAAAGATTTTCGAAATTTGAACGGTTGAGAACACATGCGTTAAATAGGCATTCTTTTCACGTAATATTTTCTTTTCCTTTGAACGTATACAGTATAAGTTTGAACATATATAGATACAGAGTAGCTGTATGAAGGAAACACTACTATTTCTGATAGAAGAGACTTCTCTTGTGTGGTCTAACCTTTCTATATCAGGACGGAGATATTGACAGAAACTCTGGTGCAATGATGGTTTGTGGGTTGAAATACCTTCCCATATATACCCAATATATGTGTATATATCATGTATATATCTAGGTATATACCCGTCCTTGGGATAACTTTGCAAAATGAAAAGCAAAAGAAAAGTAAAATTGATAAAGCAATTTTACCATCGTAAATAACCCAGTGACTTGACAGAGGAAGTAAAAGCGAGACATGTCACATATACTCTGTTCATCATTCGTTCACTGCGAGTGAAACCGCCTGTAGCATGGATTAAGGTTTGCTTTAACTTGATATTAAACCATCACTTGACACGAAAGGTCAGTCCGAGGCTGTAAGGCCTGCCTCGGGTGACCTTTGTACGATACAAGATTAAAGTTGTACATAACTAGATAAGTACTCCAATAGCCGAGCTACATGCATACATCATTATCATTATCATTATTATCATCATTATGATTTACAGTTATTGAAAAATGGGCAAGTTTTTATAGGAAAGAAACTAAAGAAACTTTTTTACTTTATTGCTGTAACTCGTCTTTACACCGACGTCTTACAGGAATATTCTTTATTCAGTTATTTAAGAATCTTATACATTCTTTCTGTATGATTATCGCTTACAGTTCGCGTACACAAAAGTGTGAAACATGATATATAATGGAACGAAAATGTGTCAGGTGTTCCCTGAATTATTGCGTTGTATCGGCCGCCATCGCCCCGTAAGATCGCTTCTGAGCATTTATACCGCGACAAAAACATGGACGGTTCTCTAACAAGTGTCTTAAACGTCAGAAGAAGTTCTGTGTCTCACATACCGACTTTGAGTTTCGTGTCATTAGCAGAAGCAGCTGTGGAGAACAGCGTGCTGCACGCCCACAGTCGAGGTCAGTTTGATTAAATACCTAAGCGGGAGTTTGCCAGCAACTTCGCAGAAATGATTTTAGTCACTGTTGCGCCTCTCTGTCCACCTAAATAACGTGAAAGATGTTCGTTCAGTTAAATCTAAACCGAACTTACCTAGCCTAGCATAACTAGGGTAACCTAATCTAACATAGGCTATGTGACCTTGGATCGCGTTATGTCAGGTTTGGTTATAACGTTGTACAGAATTCGTTAACTCTTAACTCCCTGGGAAGGTAGTGAGTGCATTTACCGAACGTGGAAATCCTTTCATCCTCACAAAGTTTGTAAATCTGGCCACTTACTAATCTGGGTCCATCGAGACCTCGTCTGCTTGCTCTCTCGGAGAGCTACCACTCCCTCCCTCATTACTCCCTCTCGCACTTCCCTCCCTTATTCTCTTCGTGACTACCACATCCTCCAATATGACCATACCCTTCCTCCCTCTCTACTACGTTTCCGTCCTCCCTGGCCACCATATCCAGAACGGCGGATGCCTTTCTTCAGTAGCACAACCACTCAATTCTTCATTTTTCCCATCCGTACCTTTCATATTGCCGACACATCGTTCCCGCTCAAAAGTAAGATATTTTCCCGAAAATATTTCACGCCTAGCAATTTTCTTGGCGTGTCTACCGACGGGAGCGCCTATCTATAATATAGAAAAAAAAGAAGATAAGGTACCGCAAGGAAATCAAAATACACCTTTTATTATTATTATTATTATTATTATTATTATTATTATTATTATTATTATTATCATTATTATTATTATTATTATTATTATTATTTTCATTCTTATTATTATTGCTTTTTTGTTATTTTGTTTTATCATTCATTTCTACTCACACACACACACACACACACACACTTCCCAGGTCCCTGAGGTCGTCAGCTTGCACAGTTGACGCCTTAATGAACCACTAACAAGCCGTAATTATGCAACAAGGGGAGGCATGCAATCCTGTTCCTCAGTTGATTAAGAATTTTGGGCAAATTTGCCACAGGAGCTAGTAATCTGGAGGAAAACAAGTGACGTGGAGGGTCGAGGGAATATACAGACATACGATTAGCGTTCGTGTAGGCAGAGACTTAGGTACGTCATTCGTGAGGGACAATTTACGATTCTAAACATGAATCTGAGTCCTGAGGTTGAGATAACCAGGTTAAAGGTCCGCCTGGAGCAATAGAGTGCTCTGCAAAGTGGCTTTGGGGAACCACAAGAGCCAAAGTTAAGTGCAAAGTGCAGGGGAAGCCTTTGCTATCGTCATGAGTGTTCCCCTGTTGGGGAATGATTGAAACAGACCATTTGGGTGTGACAGGAACGATCCATCTGAGAATTATAAGAACAGACCATCTGCGGATGATAGAAAAAGACCATCTGATTGCGAACCTCAAACTCTTCGAGTATAATACGCCTGTCCTTCGCCTTCCGTCCACTTTGACCACTTCCTGGAAAGCGGACATCATTCTCTGGAAAGCGCGTTGGCCGTACCCTGGTTAGCAAAATGAGGGAACGCAGGGGGCTGCACAGTAGCAGAACGTGAGGAGAAATCAACTTTACCCACTAGAAGGTAGCTCATTATTGCCAGCGAACACTTCACTTCGCACAACATTGTTAGCGAACACATAGGTTCGCTCATAAGTCACTCCCGTTTCTGTGTTGTGAGTTCTTCCACCTGACTACTAATCATCCTCTGGTGGATGTAGACTCTACAGAGTTGTTATGACGCTATCAAGATGATAAGTCGCTGTTTACTTCATGAGGCTTGATGGAGGATCTGAACGAATGCCCGTCCTGATGTGTTGTACATGACACAAAGAGAAGTAAATGTTATCTAGGTTTATCATTGCTCATGTAATACTTGACTTCAGTGAGACGTCAAAAGACAAGGATGGACCCGAGCGTACGTACACCTGGTAAATGTAACAAGAACAATGTCTTTCTCCAGAGACATAACACCCCTGAGAACCCTGGTCACCCAGACAGCAGCTTTACTGTGGAAATGATCGAATACACCCACACGTCATCACCACCACCAGTTGAAGGATCTGGAAAGGAAAGTTTTCTGCGTAAGTTCCCCCTACGCTCTATACTTATGGCTTCTGACCAGATAAGAGTTTAAAAAAGGTCCTGCCCATTGTTGGAAAAAAGGCCTCGTCCATTCTTCATCCTTTCCTTTAATTTCCTGCTTTTATGGACTTCCTGAAAGTATGTTTCCTCATTTAGCAGGAAGAGGAGCACACTTCCCCAGAGAGAATAAATCTCCAGTTGCAATATCCTGCAAGTTATGTCTTGCGATCTTTCAACTGAGGTTTTAGGGAGGGTAGAGGCTCCTGAGTGGTCGTTATCTCACTGAGGGATGACCACGAGGGAGAGAGAGGGAGGGAGGAGAGAGTACTGGCGACCATATGGAGGAGGAGGAGACACGGTCTGAATACCTAAGGTACTGTGTGGAGGGAGAGGAAGGAGTGGTGTGGCGTGATCAGGTCTTTATCACATGTGCCACGACCTTAATTCTTCTTGTTCTTCGGCGGAGGTAAACAAAGAGGTAATGAGACACATGGTAAAGAGAAGAGACGGATTAGGTCATCATGTATGTTTCAAGACGATATAGGTCGTTATAGAATCGAAGTTGATTACCCTAACATATGGAATGCGCTTCTGGACGAGTACCATTTGGTCACTCGTCTCGTGAGGTGTCTGTGTACGTCTCTGCCAGTAAGTCTTGGACCCGCGTCGTGCTGCTGACTGCTGCTTTCCTTCGTTTCTGTGTACAGATCAGCCACACGAGGATTGACCGTTATGATACCTTTTCATTTCCTCGAACATCGAAGTCGATGAATTCTCTTCTTCCTTCCGTCTTTCTCTATGTTTATAACCTCTTCACCTTTGCGTGTCACTCTATAAACACAGTAATTACTTCCTTCATTAATCTTTCTCACGTTCTATTTTTCTGTCACTCGACGTGGCCAATCATGGCCACGTCGGTTACCGCAAAGAAGAAACCCAAATTATATCAAAGTATGTAATCGTTGAAGATGATCAGAAATACTTCACAAATGTACTTAAAAGCAGAGCCAAGTAGCGCCCGTTAACAACGTCGTGGGAAGCGCGCGAGAGACAAGGGAAAATGTCACTGAAAATCATCCACAGCCAGTGACTCCGTGTCCCTTAAACGGATTGAATCCTCCGAGAATATCACGTACTAAAAATGACTGACGCTGAGAAGACCTTCAGATTCTATTTCAAGCCACATGTAGGTTCCGACCGGACCCGGATGTCTCCTTGGTCTGCTGCTCTCAATGAGGCAAATCTAAT
>JAUUDZ010433991.1:0-13510 GCA_032361705.1 Panulirus versicolor
AACAAAGGCCACATTCGTTCACACTCAGTCTCTATCTGTCATGTAATAATGCACCGAAACCACAGCTCCCTTTCCACGTCCAGGTCCCACAGAACTTTCCATGGCTTACCCCAGACGCTTCACATGCCCTGCTTCACTTCATTGACTGCACGTCGACCCCGGCATACCACATCGTTCCAATTCATTCTGTTCCTTGCACGCCTTTCACCCTCCTGCATGTTCAGGCCCCGATCACTCAAAATTTTTTTCGGTCCATCTTTCCACCTCCAATTTGGTCTCCCACCTTTCTTCGTTCCCTCCACCTCTGACAGATATATCCTCTTGGTCAAACTTTTCTCACTCACTCTTTCCATGTGAACAAACCATTTCAAAACACCCTCTTCTGCTCTCTCAACCATACTCTTTTCATTACCGCACATCTTTCTTACCCTTTCATTACTTACTCGATCAAACCACCTCACACCACATATTGTCTTCAAGCATCTCATTTCCAACACATCCACCCTCCTCCGCGCAACTCTATCCATAGCCCACGCCTCGCAGCCATATAACATTGTATGAACCACTATTCCTTGAAACATACCAATTTTTGCTTTACGTGATAATGTTCTCGACTTCTAAACATATTTCAACGCTCCCAGAACTTTCGCTTCCTTCCCCACCCTATGATTCACTTCTGCTTCGATGGTTCCATCCACTGCCAAATTCACTCCCATATATCTAAAACACTTTACATCCTCCAGTTTTTCTTAATTCAAACTACCTCCCAATTGACTTGACCCTCAATCTTACTGTACCTAATAACCTTCCCCTTTTCACATCTACTCAGCTTTCTTCTTTCACACACTTTACCAAATTCAGTCACCAGCTTCTGCAGTTTCTCACATGAATCAGCCACCAGCACTGTATCATCAGTGAATAACAACTGACTCACTTCCCAAGCCCTCTCATCCACAAGAGACTGCAAAAATTGATTACATATAATTTTGACTGACCCTTCTAATTCTTCGACAGGAAAAGGGTGCCGTTTTAAGTCTTGCATAGAATATGCTATGCTCTGTGAAACAGGATTTGTTGAAAAGAGTGGTTTAGAGCTTTTGGGGAAATGGCTGGTTATATCGGTGAAAATAGTCTACAAATACAAATTCTATCTTGATAATGTACTGGTATCTAAGTACAGTAAAATGAATTATTCTAAACACTGAAATAATTACTGACCCATAAAAACAGACATGTAAACAAAACTGAGGAAGTGTATGTTGGTGGTGGTCTCTCTGTTATGATAAAATGGTGGGTTTTCATGCGCTATTTCCTTATTACTTGTAAGGAAAGTAAGCAAGATGATATCCGGAGGAGAATGCACAGACATGGGGTTGCAATCAACTTACACCATCAATGGAGAAGCAACGGTATATGGCATAAGGTTGGCAAGTGGAGGTTGATGGGCTAAGCAATGCAACTGGAGTAGGGCTGAAGGTGCAAGAATGGGGCTTCAAGAATTGAAACAGGGTAGACTGCTTTTTCTTTCATTGATTTTGAGCATACACCTCTTGGTTAGGAGTAAGGACAATGTTTAAACTATGTTTGTACTACATTTTCCTTTTCAGACTAAGGTCCTTATCGAAATACAACCTGAGCATAAGCCTAAACCTTTGAAAAAATTGTCAGCCATTTTTGTGGTAATTTCCTTGACCTCAAGAATTACCTCTTGCTTCTGTTCCTTGTTTCCCTTGTTAGCAGTGGCAATTATCATCACATCATCCACATGTATATAATCATGGGAATCAGTGAATACCATTATGTTTCCTTAAGGTCTAAGATGCCCTCCCCACACACCTTATGTCCAAGATCAGTAACTTCTCATACTGTTGTAAAAAAATTGGGAAATATTCATTTTTGCCAGTTGCATTTCTCACATAGGCTTTTCACTATTCATAAAGTGTAGGCTTGTGAAGTCCATCAGTATCATCCATAGGCTGAGAGATGGTCCTTCTTAGGTAGCAGGCCCAGAATGCTGCTATAACCACTTGATCACATAATAGGGGAGACAAACTAAATGCTAACACTGGGGTTAATGTTTTTGCTTAAAGTATCCTGGGGTATCATAATGAGTAAGCAGCACCCTGAATGCAAGGTTTAGCTCCCTGCAAGAACATCCTCCCTCCACAACAAAATAATTGGTGTATAAGCCTTTGAAAATTTGGTCTGTCACCCAGCCTTTTGTAAAACAGTCCAGTGACATGCAGCATTTTTTGCTTTGTTTCTTATTGTCTGTGGGTTGAGGGAAAGGTACACCTAAAGTGGGCTTCAACTCAAAATCTTTTGCATTCTCATACAGTAGGATAATCAGCTTGTCTTCTGCTGCCTTACACCCAAATGCCACTTTCTCTTCCTTACAGATGAGCATCACAAATGACATCCCCTTTCAAAACAACCTTCTCTCATCTGTACTAAAAACTTGCTTAGACTTCTTTAAGCTCATTAGGAAACTTGGCAGGAGCTGTATGACCAGCACTTACCAATTTTCCAGTTGCTTTAAGATTTTGCAAGTTTTGCCAGAAGAGGAACTTATCAATCTAGTCTTATGGCAGTAGAGGTCATTTCAGGGCAACTTTCCTACTGAATTACCTCTGACTCATCTTCCGGTCCTCTTCATTCTTCTAAGCCCCATCTTTTCTAACACTTAATCCTTACTTTTATAGCTACCTTGACAGAAAGAGAATAACTAGTATAACCAAACACCTCATTTTGTCTGTGCTCTTATGTAGGATATAACTGGTAATATGTTTGACCAAGTGAAGAAGGCCCCTCACCAGCTTCTGCACACTTCAAAATTTCCAATTTCATTTGCAGTGTTACTGTAGTCCTCTTCCATTTCATAAATGTAACAGGAAGAGGAACAGATGAGCTAGAAGGAAGCACAGAAGCCATATCAAAAACAGCTGATACCTTCGACAAAGCACAAAATACAAGCACTGGCACATATCAACATGGTGCAGCAGCAAATAATGCATGACTGAGGGAAGGCATGCAGGTAGAAAGCATGATCCTGTCTCAGTCTCACAATGCATCATATATGCCAGTTGTGTTACAGTATGCACAGTTACACTGACCACATAAAAATGAGTTTTCCAAACAAATATGATGTTTGGAAAGAACAAAGTCTTTGCACAGAAGCAAAAATTACATATGTCACCCCTAAAAGTACAAGGACTTCTAATATAGTTTCCTTTCATCATTAAGTTTATATGTGCCATAACTTTCGAAAACTATCTGAACACATCCAGCACTGTTATGAAGGGAGATGAGGTCTCATCACCAGAGAAATTTGTAAGAGATAATTTCAATTCTATTACTAGAACATTCACTGGTAAACAAGAGAAACAAAATTTAAAAAACTGGCTTGCCAAATTCTAAATCTGAAGTATAAGCATCATTCTCAATGGTGATGTAATCATGTGACATAACTGACAACTATTTATCTATAAACTCTCAAAATATTCCTGTGGATAGTGGAGAATGAATTCTGCCCACAAATTTCGTGCATATTATGGAAGGTGACTAAGAAGGACAGGAGTGGCGGAGGATGAAATCCTTCCTTCCTCTTTTACTTTCTAAATAAAGGAACAGAGGAAAGAGCCAAATGAGGATATTGTTTTCCTCTAAGGCTCAGTTATCTGTTTTCAATGCTACCTTACTTACATAGGAAACAGTAAACAAGTATGAAAGATAGAAAAAACTCAAAGTTTATTTGCATTACTTACAAGTCATACATAATATTTGTGTTGATCAGTACACTTACAAAGCTCAAGTAACCTACACTACTTAACCCTGGCTCTTCTAACTATAGTTTTACAATAATACTTATCATACGAGTAAAGCAAGCAGTACCGCACATGAATTGAGAATTATACTACCATCAATAACATCCCAGATGTAGGAATTGCATTCCAGTAAATAAGTCCTATATAAAGTATATATGCTATCTTTTACATTAATCTATGATACCAATTTACACAGGGAATTATTAGAATGGACAAATATTTTCCCCTGAACATATTACATAAAAGATTTTCTAAATGAATCTGCAGTCAGATCAGGTAAGTCGCTAATTCAGTTTGATGAATCAAAGAGTGGCTGAGTTTCACTGAAGTCACTATATAAATAATAAGTAATGAAAGGAAGAGTTTTCTTTAGAAAAGAAAATAATTTCCTAATGCTCAGAACTCGTCTACAACAACATCACATTCAGCCACCTCAGTCTTTATGGGTGAAACAGGGGCAATTCTGGATGGTTGAGAAAAATGGTCTGTCTTACATATGACTGATTCTGCAAAAGTAACATCCTGCCTCACTTGCTCAGGACTAAAAGACTTCTCATCCACCAAGAGAGTCATCAAATTGTTTTCATATGTTTGCTTGCAGGATATCATCTCATCATGCTTATGTTTACTGTAGAGGGAAATGTGGCATGTCTGACCAGCTTTGTAATGGGAATCCTGATTAGACTGGACACTTGTAGACAGCTCTTCTCCTTTGTGATTTTTCATGTGTTGCACTAAATTGCCCCTCCGAGAGAAGGACTTAGGGCACTGAGAGCATTCATATGGCTTCTCTCCAGTATGAACAGTCCTATGCTGTGCTAAATGACTCCTCTGGGAGAAGGTCTTTTGGCACAGTGAACATTTATACACCTTCTCTCTTGTGTGAACAGTCGTGTGCTGCACAAGATGACTCTTTTGAGAGAAGGTCTTTTGGCACTGTAAACATTCATATGGCTTCTCTCCTGTATGAACAGTCATGTGCTTCACTAAAGTACTCTTCAGACTGAAGGTCTTTTGACACTGTGAACATTCATATGGCTTCTCCCCTGTATGAACAATCATGTGCTTCACTAAATTACTCTTCTGTGAGAAGGCCTTTAAGCACTGTAAACACTCAAATGGCTTCTTTCCTGTATGAATAGTCATGTGCTTCACTAAAACACTCTTCTTAAAAAAGGACTTTTGGCAATGTGAGCATTTATAGAGTTTTTCTCCGGTATGAGTATTCATGTGCTGCACTAAAGTACTCTTCATACTGAATCTCTTTTGACACTGTGAACATTCATATGGCTTCTCTCCTGTATGAATACTCATGTGCTTCATTAAATTACCCTTCTGAGAGAAGGCTTTTAAGCACTGTAAGCACTCATATGGTTTCTCTCCCGTATGAACACTCATATGCTGCACTAAATAACTCCTCAGAGAGAAGGACTTTTGGCAATGAGAACATTTATATGGCTTTTTTCCTGTATGAATAGTCATGTGCTGCATTAGAGTAATCTTCAGACTGAAGGTTTTCTGACACTGCGGACATTCATATGGCCTTTCACCTGTATGAACAATCATGTGCTTCACTAAATAACTCTTCTGGGAGAAGGATTTTAGGCACTGCAAACATTTATATGGCTTTTCTCCTGTATGAATATTCATGTGCTTCACTAACCCACTCCTCTGAGAGAAGAACTTTCGGCACTGTAAACATTCATATGGCTTTTCGCCTGTATGAGTAGTCAAGTGCCGCACTAAATGACTCTTCTCCCTGAAAGTCTTGAGGCACTCTGAACATTCATGTGCCTTTTCTCCTGTATGAATAGTTAAGTGCCGCACTAAACCACCCCTTTGAGTAAAGGATTTTTGGCACTGTGGACATTCATATGGCTTCTCCCCTGTATGAACAGCCATGTGTTTCACTAAAACACTCTTCTGAGAGAAGGACTTCAAGCATTTTGAGCATTTATATGCCTTCACTCCTGTATGAGAAGTCATGTGCTGCACTAAATGACTCCTCCTCCTGAAGGTCTTTTGACATTGTGAACATTTATATGGCTTCTCTTTGGTATGAGTAGTCATGTGTTGCACTAAATTACTTTCCTGAGTGAAGGCCTTCTGACATTGTGAACATTTATATGGCTTTTCTCCTGTATGAATTGTCAAGTGCTGCACTAAAGTACTCTTCTGATTGAAGGTCTTTTGACAATATGAGCATTCATATGGCTTTCCAGTATGAACAGTCATATGCTGCACTAAATTAGCCTTCTTACTGAAGGTCTTTGGACAATGTGAACATTCATATGGCTTCTCTCCGCTATGAATGGTCATGTGCTGCATCAAAGTACTCCTCTGACTGAAGGATTTCTGGCACTGTGAACATTTATGTTGTTTCTCATTTACGCAAACTGTTGTGCAACCTTCAGAATTATGATGTTTATTACAGCTCTCCTGATACTGTGAAAACTTAAAAGAATTCTCACCTGTGTGTTTGAGCATATGGCTTTTCATGTCACAATCCTCAAAAAATGTTACATTGTACTGTGAACATTCAACTTGCTTGCTCTCCATAATGAAATCTTGTAAGCTATGAGTATTGTAACCAAAAGTGCAGCCTTTGATAACCTTAGATATTCAGTGAGTGGGGTGAAATGAATGATTCCAGTTGGTGTAGCAAGTGCTGATGAGAGATGGGCTAACCTATGTTACCCTACATCACCCAGGGTCAACAACAGCAGGATGAACTACCACAACCCATTCCCTGTGGAGAGTTGAGTGATAATTCATAACATAACTGACGACTGGTCACCCTTTGACAAACAAATACATCAAGATGAATTGTTCAAAATCCGTCCTTGTTTGAAAATCTGTTAGCTTCTGCTTTTTGAATAAGGTTGTGAGAAGTCAAGTCCTCCCATCCTCTTTCTGATTTATATGAGGTAAAGTCCTCCCATCCTCTTTCTGAGTGAAAAACTACACCCTACATCACAGTACAACCTGCTTGCAATGGCAATTCTCATGGCTTACAATCTACTTTCAAACCAATTCATTCTACATTCCCACAAGAACTAGTTACAGTTCGGTAGACTGTGTGCATGCACTTTCTGGAAGACTGTCAACTTTTTTTACATCAAATCTGTTGCCTATCCCCAGTCTCAACCACTGATGACAAGAGCTAATTTATACCTTTAAGGTTAATGCCAATATCAAAAATATAACATTCTTTACAAATACAGCACTTTATATTCACCATCTAGAGATGATATCAAGTATCTACACTTCAGATTCTCCATGCATAATATGCTACTTCAAAGTTCATGTCAAAACTTTTAACAGAAAATTAACCTGGTACCGGTAGCAACTCTTGAATAACATGCACTTGTTAACTGGGATAATCTGACTTTGCCACAAAGTGAGATGACCTGAGAAAATATACAAAATGCTACAAATATCTTAGTATCATGAACTGAAAGGTTTGATTATATATATATAAATATAAATATATATGTATATATACATATATATATAATGTATATATATATAATATATATATATATATATATATGTATATATAAATATGATTAACAATGATCCATGTCACAGAAAAATGAGGCTATTGGTAACAATTTTGATAATTACTACACTGTTTCATGGTGCTAAACATTAACTATGGTCCTCATTTACAGGGAAATCTTTTCCTCAGAGTCTTTTATTTCCTGTCATTGATGTTTCTTTTTTATGTTACTGTCACTATTGCTGTTATTAATATAGTTCCTATTGCCTCTACTGTTACTGTTGCATTAATGTACACTCTTACTCTCAATGATCTTCTTGAGGTACTTCTTTTGTTACTGATATTCTCAAAATAACATTTTTTTACTAATGTTCCTTAACTTTCTCTGTGGTTTACTATATATCAATTGCATGATGCTGTATGGCTCCTCGTGCTGCTACTTGTTAGCAGTTTTTCTGTAAGGAAAGCTCGAAGATACACATCATATTCTTGTGCTCAACACAGAAAGCTGCCAATAATAGGAGAATAAACATTAGCATTAGATGTTAAAGGTGATGTTAAAGGTAAGAAAGATGGGACCTTTAAGCATAAGCACTGAATGATGAAAGAATTAAAGATGAGACCCCTAAACATTAACATTGAATGCTGAAGGTAATGAAGACGAGACCCTTTGTATAAAGTGCTAAAAACGAACAAAGAAAAGATTTTTACATGGGATTTTACATTATACCATGAAGAGGTCATTAACATAAAGTGCTGATCAGGTAGAAAGCCCACATCTTTAACTTACACAGTCAACATCACATAGAGAAGAAATCATGAACAAAAGGCACTTTCAGTACATAAACATGAGATCTCTAACACCAGACCATGATGATATATGAAGATAATAATTCATTGATTAAAATAATTCACTGATTAAAATTTGACAGTGAATACCCTACAGATCCTTCAGTTTAAGTGTCAATATTACAAAGATATCAAAACCAATGCTTTTTTCTTTCATACTTGTTTGCCAATTCCTTTATTTGTGAGGTACTGCCAAGATTAGATGAAAAAAAGGCCTCATTCGCTCACTTCCATTCTCTGGCTGTTATGTGTAATGCACCAAAACCATAGGCCCCTATCCAGGATTAGGCCACAGCGACCTTAACATGGTTTCCCCTGGCTGCTTAATATGCCCTAATTTTCTGTCCACTGATAGCACATCGTTCCCTGTCTAATACATTGCTCTAATTTGCTTTATCCCATGCATGCCTTTCATACTTCTGCATATTTAGGCCCTGAGCACTTATCTTTTTCACTCCATCCTTCGATCTCCAATTTGGTCTACCCCTTCTTGTACCCTCCATTTCTGAAGAAATATATCCTCTTTGTCAACCTCTTCTCACTTATTCTTTCAATATGTCCAAGCTATTTCAACACACCCTCTTCAGCTGTCTCAAACATACTCTTTTTATTACTACAGCTCTCTCTTATCCTATCATTATTTTCTTGATCAACCCTCTTCACCTCACATATTGTCCTCAAACATTTAATTTCCAACAAATTCAGCCTCTTCCATACATTCTCACTGATAGCCTATGCCTTGCATCCATACAATATCACTAAGGCTACTATTCCTTTGAACATATCCATTTTCCCCTTAACCAGATAGTGTAAAACCCCTTTCAAAACACTTTTAAATGCTTCCAAAACTTTTGCACCTGCACCCACACACTGAATTACCTCTACTTCAATGGTTCCATTTGCTGTCATGTCCACTCCCAGGTATCTAAGATGTAAAGTTTCTCCAACTTTCCTCCATTCAATCACACCCCAACTAACTTGTCTCTTTGCAAAGATAAACTTCATAACCTTGCTTTTATTCACATTTGCTCTCAACTTTCTCCTTTCAAACATTGCCAAACAGACATCAATCTCTGCAGTTTCCCATTCATATCTGACACCAATGCTGTACCATCAGCAAACAACAAATGACTCACTTCTCAAGCCCCCTCACCCCCTACAGACTGTTTACCCTCTCCTCTTTTCAAGACCCCTGCATTACCTCTCTAACTAATCCATCCATAAGCAAACTGAATAGCCATGGTGACATCATACAAACTCCTACTGCAGACTCACCTTCAACTGGAACCATTCACTCTCCTCTATACCTACTCAAATGCATGCCTTACTGTCTTAGCAAAACTCCTCACTGCTTGCAATAGCTTTCCTCCTATGCTTTTTTCAGATCCATATATGCCACATACATATTCTCTTTCTCCACGTATTTTTCACGGCATTCTCTAAAGCAAACATCCGAACCACACATTCTCTTCCATTTCTGAAACCACACTACTCCTCCCCAGTATGATGCTCTGTGCATTAGACAGTTTGTCGGGTGGAGGTGTCTGTGCAAAAAACATTACATATCTCATCACATTCAAAACCTGTGCTTAGTTTCTGCCTCACCTGGGTTGGACTAGTTACACTGTAGCATTTAATACTGGTGAATTTCTAAAATAACAAGTGGTTATTAAGAAATAGAAGAAAAAAAATATTATTTCACCCAAACAGGGGGCAATGCCACCAGGATAAAGTTTTCCTATTTCTGCGATTCAAAGTACAGCGAGAGAAAAAGAAAAAGAAATCCTGTAGACTGATATTACATCATTTCTGTGTTCTTAGTAAAATGTTAATCAAAGTGAAAAAGAATATCCTTTGGCAACACTACCACAGATGAGCCATAAACTTCATGCCAATGGTGCACAAGACTAAGATGATGGTATCTAAAATAGGTATTTTTTAAATAATCGTAAATGAGAAGCTGTCAGGAAAACAGGTATGATGAATAAATCGTTTTGAATAACCATATGGGCTGAAGAAATGTAAAATGAACACACACACAGATAGAGAAAAATTCAGAGCAGGCAAACTCCACGTAGGTCACAGGACGAAGGAGTAATGGCTCACAGGGCTTGGATTTGTAAGAACAAAACTGATGATAGTGAAGGAGCAGAAGAAAGAGAGATAGTTGCTTCATTGTAGAAGTGGAAGTTCAGCAAAGGAGGAGGGAAGAATATAAGATGTGTATGTGGAGTGTTGATGCTAATGGAGGGAAGTAAAGAAACAGTAGATGAAAATTTTGGAAGAAAGTAATGAGAAAAGTTTAAGGAAAATAAGAAATGGTACTGGAAGGAGGTGAAATAGGAAAGAGGTGGAAGTAAGAGTGGAAATGTTAATGTGAGAAGTAAGGAAAGGGTTGCTTGCTGAATCAAAAGGAAAAAGTGAAAGGAAGATGGAAAAAGTATTTTGAAGAGCTGATGAATGCAGAGGTGGTGAGGCAGCTGTGTTTACATGCATTGGTATATAGAATGGAAGAAAGAGGATACAAGTGCAAGAGTCTATGGTAAGAGGGAATGTAAAGAGGGAAACAATGAAGATACAGGTAGGACAGACACCTGAACTGGATGGAATTATGGCTAAAAGTGAGAAAGAGTGAATGCATTTGATGAGTAATTTAACATGGAAACAGAAAGGGTGATAAAGATGTTTGTAGCAATTATAGGGGAATAAGTCTGTTAAGCATAACAGGAAAAAGTATGCAAGAGTGTCGATTGACAGGGTGATCAAAGTGACAAGGCAGAATATGTATGGAGCAAGGGGATTTTACGAAGGGTTGGGGATATATGGATCAGAATTTTGTGATGAAAACGATTGTGGAAAAGTAACGAGCAAAAGGTCAGAAGTTATATGCAGCTTTTATGAATACGTAGAAATTGCGCGACAGAGTCAGGTGGAATGCTTTATGGCATCTGTTAAGGATATACGGGGTAAGGGGACAACTAATGGATAGTATGGAAGCCTTCTGTAGAGTAGCAAGTACATGTGTAAGAGTGGCTGGAGAGTTGAGAAAAAGTTTTGGTATATATGTGGGTGTGAAGCAGGGCTCTGTGATATCACTAAGGCTTTTTTAACATGTATACACATGGACTGAGAAGTGAGGTGAAGTGGTTAAAGCAAACCTAAGGAAAGCGGGTGCAAAGATGGAGTGCGATAGTGAGACATGATGGCTAGTGACAAGACTGTTTGTGAGTGGAGTGGAGTTGTGGAAGGTTGTAAGTGTATTTAACAATGTATGTAAGCACAGGAGACTGAAAGTAAATGCAAGTTAAAGTAAAGTAAGGGTATTAAAGGAAACTGAGTGAAAGTATAGATTTTGTGAAACACTATAGCATGAAAAGAAAGTGTACTATACTGTGTTACAGATATGGAGGGGGGGGGGGAGAAAGACTGAAAGAGGAGAGAGAATTTAAGTATTTAGGAGATATCTTAGGTAAGTTTCATGATATGGAAGGAGAGATAGGAGAGGGAGCAATACAAAGTAGAAGAGTCATTGGGTCCCTTAATCACATAATAAAGGGTAGAGGCATATGTAGGAGGTAAGGAAAGGATTAAGGTACAGCATAGTCCTCCCAATCCAGTTCTATGCAACTGAAGCATGAGCATGGAATGAGTCATATGGGACAAGAATCTAGGTTGTGGAAATGAACTATCTGAGAGGAGCACATCGTATGACTAGATAGAATGACGAAAGAAATGAATGGGTGTATGAAAGATGTGGTATGACAGGGAATACAAAGGGAATAAGCTGTAGAGTGGTAGAGTGGATGAAATGTAAAACTTTGAGATGATTTGAGCATGTGGAAAGAATGTAAGATGAAAAGTTTACAAGAAAAGTGTATGATAGTACAATCAAAGGAGTTGATGTGAGAGAAAGACCACCCAGGACATGGGGAAACAGAATGGAAAAGTATTGGGGAAAGAATGTGTGAATGGTGTATGTGAGGGAGGCAAGTAAGGACAGATAAATGGAGACTCTTTTGCTGCAGCTACCCATTTGATAGGAGTTCCTGGAGGGAAAAGGTATCAGAGATGCAGATAAAGGGAAAATAAAGAAAGGGATATAGAGATACCAAACGGAAGACTAGAAGGAATGTATATAAATTGTGGCTGAAGAGGAGAAAGATAATTTGACATTTAATGAACAGATGAAAATAATACATACATATGTATTTACTGAGGTGTACCAGAGAGCATGAACATTATATAATAAGAAAAATAAGAAAAATAAGATGAAAAAAACTGAAAATTGCTTTCAATGTGAGATTACCCTAAACAGCCAACAAGGAATTGCTTGCTCATCTTATGAGAAAACCCGTCATGTCAGTTGTGCAAACATAAGCTGTAACACAATAAAAAATGTCAGGACTACCTTAAAGGCTGACAGTATGTATTGGCTAAGTACTGCAGACACAAATCTTACTGCATTTGGAAATATTAAACAGGAAACTGAGGCAGATATGGAAAAGTTTTGAAAGGCACAACACTTTAGCTCAAATGAAAAATCAGAAATGGGAAATGCTTTAAAAGAAAGTGTTTTTCTATGCCTAGTGGACCTGGACACAGCTATGTGTAGGGGATGAGTCCACAGTGGATATGTAAGTTGAAAGAAGAGATCAGAGAAATGCAACCTGACATGAGCACAGAAAGAAACAGAGACACTGATTGAAGAATGAAAGGAGGGGGAGAAAGTGAAAGCCAAGAAATGGCAAGCACAGATATGATTGTAGAATAAAAAAGGGACAATGACTCAGGTGCTGAAGGAGAGAAAATGAAGCTGGGTAACTTCTAGCAAAGATATGGATGTAGAAAAGGATACTGATGCTGACTTACATATGGAAGGAATGGTTAGGAAGAAAGTGAAAGCCAGGAAACTCTCTCAGGCCACACCACAGACAAGGAGAGAGTGAGACAATAAATGTACAAAACAAATCTAAGGGATGGGCAAAGACTGCAGACCAGGATTTTTCCTTCCTGCAAGCAAGCACCGATACAGTCCATCCCTAATACCGAAGATCACCCTAACTCCTCTAACTATCGTTCTGTTATTTTGACATCTGCTATTTCTAGAGTCCCTGAATCCCTCCTTAACTCCCATATCCTAGGCCATCTTGAATCTCACAGCCTTGTCACCCATCACTAGTATGGCTTCTGCAACACAAGATCCACTGGTGATATTCTTTCCTATTTTACTAATGTCTGGTCATCATCCCTGAAGCTTTTGGGGAGTCTTGTATAGTTGCCCTTGGCATATCCAAAGCCTTTGATAGGGTGTGGCATTAGTGTCTCTTCTCTAAGC
>JAUUDZ010434002.1:0-13509 GCA_032361705.1 Panulirus versicolor
CCTGTGGTCTGAACACGACGGTGTACGATCCTTGGGTCATGACCTGTGTTCTGAACACGACGGTGTACGATCCTTGGATCATGACCTGTGGTCTGAACACGACGGTGTACGATCCTTTGGTCATGACCTGTGGTCTGAACACGACGGTGTACGATCCTTGGGTCATGACCTGTGTTCTGAACACGACGGTGTACGATCCTTGGGTCATGACCTGTGGTCTGAACACGACGGTGTACGATCCTTGAGAACGAAGGCTGGGCCTTTGACCTGACATGTACGGGTCAGGACACAGACCAGACGGTCGCTGTGTTCAGGAGTCGCACGGTCGTGCAGGAAGGTCGTACCGTCCTCCTCTAAAGGTTTATGCAGTTCCTGATCCTCTTGATTACCTGTTCCTCTTGACCACCTCCCACAGTACATATTACTGGTCCTCTTGACCAGCTCCCACAGTACATGTTACTGGTCCTCTTGACCACCTCCCACAGTACGTGTTGCTAGTCCTCTTGACCAGCTCCCACAGTACATGTTACTGGTCCTCTTGACCACCTCCTACAGTACATGTTACTAGTCCTCTTGACCACCTCCCGCAACATTCAAGAGTTTTTCCCTACTAGAAAATATCAATTTCCTTCCAATTTCTTCATTTGCGAATATACTAAAAATATCTGTGTATATACCCAGAATTGATTAAACTCCGATCATTTGCATATATACCTTTCAGTGTTAAACCATAACCCCCTCCACACCCGTCTTCGGCACCAGACAGAAAAAAGAATTGACATAAGACGCCGTGGTGTAGTGGTTAGCCTTGCTGACTGTCGATCACGCGCGGGCCCGCCAGGGTTCGAATACTCAACAGGGTGTAGTTAAGACACAACACAGCCGTCCTCATAACTTGACCTGGACATAGACCGCCTCAGAATTAACTGTTAATCACATACACTTTCGAATCATACACGTCAGAAATAAATCCTTATCACATGCACTTTCGAACCATTCACGTCAGAACTAACTGCTAATCACACCCCCACGACTCATACCCATGCCTCACCTGGACGCACCCAGTTGAGTCTTGCGCGTACCACCACTGGAATCATACACACACACACCAGTACTAGTGATTAACCGCATACCCACAAGAGTCATACACACACTTTAACTGAAGACAAAAGTATCTCCACACACACTAGGATTTAGACACACATACACTTACAAGAATGACACATACACTAGAACTGACACGCAGCCACATACTTATAAGAATCACACATCCACTGGAACTAAACACACTCAGTAGGATAATTCACACTGGAACTGATCACTAGAGAATCATACATGCAGCAGAACCAATAACCACGCATGACCCACTGGAAACAAACATACATCATCACTAGCCACACATACATAAGAATTTCACCCCTACAGTCATACAAATATAAGAACTACACCCCAACAGTCATACGAACAACGGAACTACACACCCAGAATCATACCCACATCAGAACTACACACCCAGAATCATACCCACGTCAGAACCAGGCTCCCTCTCGGTAGAATCATACGTGAGGATCACAAAGCCGCACCAGATGATTTTACATAGTTGATCATGCGCGTGAGGGCGTCCTCGGGTACCCGCATGGAGCCTCAGTGGCCTTCCTACAGTTTAATAATGTCTCTAACCAAGCCAGACGTGTTCCTCCCTTCCTCAAGGAGGAGTTTATATTGTCATTGTCTCCAGACGTTTGTGAGAAGCAGAGGCAAATGTGGGAGTGTGTGGTTGTATGGTTCTGGTATGGTGAAGACGATGGCAGCAGGGAGATGTGTATGTGGGAGTCTGGTCACCTGTTGTGCTGCTTAAGTTCAGTAGGCAGGTCGTAGTTCAATAAGCTGGTGTCAGGTCAGCAGGCAGGTAGCTGTTCTGAAGCAGGTGCCAATCCAACAGGGAGGTAGTTGTTCATCGGACGATTAGCAGTTCAGCAGGCAGGTAGGAGATTTGAGGTCATGGAAGTAGTGCAGGAGACATGTATACAGCAGGTAGGGAAGTGCAACATCACGCATGTGAAAAGTAGGTCAGGCAGCAGGCACGGTAGGAGGGAGGAACAGATGACATGGCAGTAGGTAGAAAAGAGCGATGCACAGTAAGCAGGTTAGAAGGATGGCCTGGCGGTGGAGGGCAGAGCAGCAGGCCATCAGAAGCGGTGGTGGGTGAGGTTGTCGCCCAGCTGGGTGCAGGGAGACGTGCCGCACAAAGTGTTCTGCTCTGATAATTGTGCTCTAAAACCTGGAGGAAAGTGCACGGCGACGCCGTGTGTTGTGGGTGGCGAAGGTCGTGACTCCCGCCCGCCCCTCACACACACACACACACACACACACACACCACTCCTCTCCTCGTCACGCCTCTCTGTCTGGGAGACTCAATACGACTCGTTAGCCTTACTAGAATGCAGTTTTCTGCTGTAACGTCTAGTACAGTAGCAGGTGACTCGTGCTCGCTCGTCAACTTGTTG
Source organism: Panulirus versicolor (assembly GCA_032361705.1). Classification (NCBI taxonomy): domain Eukaryota; kingdom Metazoa; phylum Arthropoda; class Malacostraca; order Decapoda; family Palinuridae; genus Panulirus; species Panulirus versicolor. The sequence goes on from JAUUDZ010434002.1 coordinate 2,508, forward strand.
GTAACAGACTGTGCGAGCCTGGCCGTATGTGAGTCTTCCTCTGTACGACACGCCCGGCGCCGTGAGCCGCGATGGAGAACGTGCGTCTCTCGTCTGTGCCACCGTCAGGCACTGTGAGACGTCAGTTACCTGACTTCAGTTCTCTAGACACACCTGCACCTTGACCTGGGTCGTCCTTGGTGTCTGGTGCCCACAGTACTACTTACGATGGGGCTGGTACACGGTACCTGGCCTCGAGGGACGCCAGCCTCCTGCTGGTGTAGTCTGCCACACACAGCTGGCACACTCACTCCGCCCTCCTGGTGGCCTGATGACATCACAGACCGTCTCTCCTGAGCCTCAGTACTGGTGTTATCTATCACTCGTGCTGCTTTGCTGTCTATTGACTCCTCAATGGAGCACACCTTCCGTGTCTTCCCAGTACAGCTTGTGTATGTACCAGCACCCTCCCACCCTCCTGACTCTCCCCAGTACAGCTTGTGTATGTACGAGCCCCACTACCCTTCCCCGTGGTCCCTCCCCAGTACAGCTGTATCTCAGACTCACACTTCACATTCTGCTTTCAGTTTCCCATCAGCTTCGTCTGTGCCATGCTGAGCCTTACAGTATACCATCCCCCTCTCACCGGTCTGCACCACACACACACACACACACACACCGGTCAACACTAGCCCCTCCTTCCTACCCTGCCTGTCTGCCATATAACCCGTCACAGCCCACATCCAGCCCTAGCCCGTCCCTGCCTGCTTGTCTGCAACCTAACCCGTCATAGCCCACAGTCTACCACTGGTTGTTTACTGTTGTTGTTTGCATTCCTTTGCATCTCTCTTGTTTAAACAAGGTCAAGGTTTCGCTGTGACAGTAGGTTGGTCTTTCTATTGTTCTCACGTTGTTTACATCTCAGTTACGCTAGAGTGATTTGCAACGTGGATGTTACTCCCTGAGTAAGGCTGAGTAACGTGGGTGTTACTCCCTGAGTAAGGCTGAGTAACGTGGGTGTTACTCCCTGAGTAAGGCTGAGTAACGTGTGTTATTCCCTTAGTAACGTGTGTTACTTTCTGAGTAAGATTGAATAACATGAATGTTATTCCGTGAGTAAGGTTGAGTAACGTGAGTGTTACTCTCTGAGTAAGGTTGAGTAACATGGGTGTTACTCCTGCAGTAAGGTAGAGTAACGTGGGTGTTACTCCTGCAGTAAGGTAGAGTAACGTGGGTGTTACTTTGTATGTTGGCTGTCATTCAATATGTCTCTTCATTATTCATAAACCTGATACAAATTTTTCTTCCCCGCAGGTGAGTGTTATGACGAGTTGCAGCTGTAGCAGCAGCAGCAGCCTGGGGTGAGGTACAGCTGTAGCAGCGGCGTGGGATGAGGTACAGCTGCACCAGCAGCCTGAAGTAAGGTAAAGCTGAAGCAGCAGCCTAAGCTGAGGTACAGCTGTAGCAGCTTGAGCTGAGGTACAGCTGTAGCAGCCGCCTAAGCTGAGGTACAGCTGTAGCAGCCGCCTGAGCTGAGGTGAGGTACAGCTGTAGCATCCGCATGAGGTGAGATACAGCTGTAGCAGCAGCCGCATGAGTTGAGGTACAGCTGTAGCAGCAGCCTGAGCTGAGGTACAGCTGTAGCAGCAGCTGCATGAGGTGAGGTACAGCTGTAACAGCAGCCTGAGCTGAGATACAGCTGTAACAGCAGCTGCATGAGGTGAGGTACAGCTGTAGCATCCGCATGAGGTGAGGTACAGCTGTAGCAGCCGCCTGAGCTCAGGTGAGGTACTTCGCCTCCGTCAGCTGGGGACCATGGCGGCACCCGCAGCCTGGCCCGGCTTGTTGCTCCTGCTTGTGTCTCCTGTGAATGATTGATTAACTCCTGCCTGATGGGTAGTACAGGTGAGCCTCCTGCTACACCTGTGGCCCCTGTTTAACTCCTGCCTGATGGGTAGGTAGTACAGGTGAGCCTCCTCCTACACATGTGACACCTGTTTAATGACGTGCCATCCTTATTGTAGTGTATTATGCTGTTGTATTCTACACTTGATCCATGATGTATTATTGTATATACGGTAGCAGACGTCCTGCCCAGAAGACTGATACCTAAGCTTGTTGATAGCCTGTTAGTATGTCTTGCCCAGGCTGTGGCGTGTAAGGCTGAGGAATGAAAAGGATTCAAGTAAGTGAGGGATAGGCCGGTATGATGGCCCGACCTCCCTCTCACCAGTGGCAGCACACCCGTCATTCCTTCGCCACCTCATCTCTCATACTCCCGTTGTTGGTTCTAGCTGTGTCTTCTGCCCTTTGATAGCACAGCCGTGCCTGTGGCCCAGACAGCCAGTGGCCCCTTTTGGTCTCCCTTACTGTAGCCCCCTTTTAATCTCCCTAGCTGTGGCCCAGACAGCCAGTGGCTCCTTTTGGTCGTCTTCGCTGTGGCCCCTTTGTATCCTCCCTGGCTTTGGTCCTGACAGCCAGTGGCTCGTCTTTATCTTCCCTGGCTGTGGTCTTGACAGCCAGTGGCCCGTTTTGGTCTCCCTAGCTGTGGCCCTGACAGCCAGTGGCCCCTTTTGGTCTCCCTAGCTGTGGTCCTGACAGTCAGTGGCACCTACTGGTCTTCATGGTTGTGGCCCTGACGGTCAGTCACTCCTGTTATGTTCCTCGGATGTGTTGTACCCACCAGCAGTATTCCTCTGTGATACTGGTACTATCACTCACCCCCCTTCCTCTCCACCATGGTACTGGCACACTGTCTATACCCTCCCCTCCTTTACTCCGGCACTGGTCCCTACCTCTAAAACACCTCTCCTCATCCTCCCTTGTGGGAGTGGCACTGTCAGTTCTCCTCTCCCCCTGTGGCACTGGTAGTGTCAGGTACCCGACTCTAGCTTGTTATCAGGCCATTCTGTCTCCCGAGGCCGCCCTGCCATCTGTGTCGCAGTTGGAGGTAAAGTGTCGCATTATTTGCACGTTACACTCTGATGTATGTATAGTCGTATATCTTATCTGCAGATGTCGTCACTGTGACCTTCATGTGACTCGTATCCTTTAGCGTGAGATGCAGTTAGTATATGCCGTACCTGCTGCCCTATGCCGTCCGAGAGGTTGGCTGGCTCTCACTCGTCGTTGCGTGTACCCCTCCCTTCCGGCCGTCAAGGTGAAGCGTAAACCCTTCCGTGAGGCGTGTCCCACAACAAACACAGGAAGAAGCCCCACGCACCAGGCTGGCCGGAGATGGGCGTGAAGTAGTACAAGCGTCTGTGGTCCTGGACGTAAGCTGTCAAGCAGTGTGGTGTGTTATCATGAGGACGGCGGCGGGAGCGGCGCTGTCGGTACGAGGAGCGGATTATCAGGAAATATGATACCTCCCAGGGCCGCGCCGCCTCCTCCTCCTCCTACTTTCTCCCTCATCACTTTTGACGCCTTGTTAACTGGCTGTCTGCCTGTGTGTCCCTCACCGCACTCCCTCCCCTTTGTCTGGCAGGGTTTAGTGTCTCCTGTGAGACATAATTACCTCTGGGGTAATAAACGATTTTATGGGTGATAGTGCAATACGGTTACATTATTTCTTCTATTTATTGGTTTATTTTCATTATTTTTGTTTTCCATGAATATTTGATGGTGTGAGATGTAGTACACGTGTTCGGGCTGACTACATACGAAAGATATTCATTATTTTCACAGATTATTTTTATTACGAAAATGTATAATGTGGAGTTCCACATGATTAACCCGGCTTTATGATGTCACACTCGCCATTTTAAAGTTATTTCGTTTAAATGTAACGCTTGTTGATGTGTCTTAATTAATTGTTATTCTCTACTGGGAAATGTAAGTTTTAAGATTCTCTTTGGAAATAGATCATAGTCACGTGCCTGCTGGTGTTATTACATTGGGTAACTTTTGAACTGCTGGTGTCGTGGAAAGATCGTGAAAGGTGAGGGATGGTCTACGAGATCTTGTATATAACGAACTTAGGTTTTGTAATCAACGTAAATATTTCGTTTAAGATGTCATTGAAATTCACAAAACTTCGTTATGTCCTAGTGTTGTGGGAGGGATTTGCAGTTTCTGTGACAGATTAATACGTCTCACTGATTGATTAACATCTCTCACATGAAGGTTCAAGGCTATGTGAACGCAATATTGCCGTCCGTCCTCGACGATTTATTTATACTGACAACACAATAACTTGCGAGATGAGGGCAAGCAGCGAAGGGGAGAGGTGTCTGTATTATATGATGACGGGGAGGGCGGGTAACAGCTCTTATTGTGAGGCGGGGGTGGCGGGCGACACACGGGCGCCAGGGCTATTGATTGGTTTCGGCTGTTCCATGTTATGGTTACATGGGCCATGTCAGTATGGGAACACCAGAGGGAGAGAGGCTGTCCCTTGAATTGATAGCCTATAGAACCAAGAATGAGACATTCCCATCAACAAATTCAACACTAGACAACGGTAAAAAATAAAAAATAAGATAAACTAGAAAGGCGGTAAACAGGTTGTAAACAAAGTTTAATGACAATGAAAATTTTGAATTGCATCATTTTGTATAGAGTAGAAAGATAAACTACCGTTTTGCTCACCTAATCTAAAGCGACTAATTGATGCGCGGTTTGCGTAAGCAGTGAAAACCTTGAGCTTTTAACAGAAAGAATAGTTACTGGCATTTCCTTGTGACAGGCTGTCCTGAAGTGTGTTATTGTGTTGTAATTATCATTTAGCTGGCATGAAACATGAGAGGGCGGGCGGTGGTGCAATAGAGCGAAGAGCCACAGCTGATCTGTCGATATAACGGGCATGCGAACGTGTGGCGTTGTCGCGCACGTCTCTATAGATTGTTTTGTGCCACACTTGGTGGGTACTTCACCTGTGGTACATTCCAGAGACTAGCCGGCCGCTTGATGCAGGAAAACAGAGACGTGCCAGTTACGAGGGAATGTTGGGGTGAGATGTGTGAACTTGAAGATGGGTGACATTATAGGGAGAACAGCGTGTGGCAACACTGATTCTCTGGAGAAGCAAGATTACTCTGTGGTTGATTTATTGTTTTCCGTGACTAGTGTTTTGCGTGAGAAGATTATCCCATCCGTATGTTTAGTGTGACTGAGGAACGAAACCCTTTGTTCTGATTTGTGTAACACTAAAAATATTAGAGGGGATGTGCAATAGCTTTGATTGTCTCGAGGCAGAATCTGTCCTTTACCTGACATTTGCAGAGGTAACGTAAAAGGTCAAAACCAGTTTTGGAGTCTCGGGAGAGGAGGAGGAGGACCTGCCGACGGTGGCTGAACCTGGTGAGAGGGGACGACGCTCCAGTTATGTTTAAAGCAAGACTCTCACATGAGAAGGTGTAAGTGTGGGGAGTGTTGGGGTACGGCTTATGTACACTAACACCCACTTTGTGTCACACATCACCTAGCAAGAGCCTCTGAGCGCCTCCTACCACCACGGGGTTGTGACAGATATCACTGCCAGTGTTTTTCATACGGGCGGCGGGACCTATATCTGTCATACAGGGCGCAGAACACGTTACCTGATGAGAGGTCTCCAAGTTGATATTGCTTTTAAAAAAAACATTTTATAATTCTAAATTGAAATCTAACCCTTACCATATGGAATAGAAAACGCTGTCAGAATTATTAAACGACACAGTTCCTGTGAGACTAAGTCCGGTTTCCTGTAGTATACTGAAATAGCAGGTTTTATGCATTTCTGATGTGGCAGCTTAAGAGCGAGGCTACCATGGCAACTCCTCGATTGCGATGTGTCATGTAGTGTTGACGTGAATTATCGTGAGTACAGTGACCCAAAGTGATCATTCCACCTCATAGTTTCACAGACTGAGGGATGCACTGATCACACGGTTAAATCGTCATCGGTGTACGGAAATAAGTTGTACAGTCTCTTGGAGGAACGTATCGCTCCAGAGGAGTCCATCATTTCCCTGCTACGGACTGTAATGCAGCCTTGAAGGTGCAGGAGCGGGACCCAGTACCTGGCTAGATAGAGACGCAGCCGCTGCCCGCATGTTCTGGAGTTCCTCCCTGTAGTTTCGTCTTTGTGTTTTTCATTTAATCTCCCTTTCTCTGCTCTGTATATACGTTTTAAACCTCTTTCACAAGACTGATGCATTTGTGGAAGTAAGATTTAATTCATTACTGAGAGCTGGTGTGTTGGCTAGGAAGTCTTGTGGGGTGAGTAGACGTTGAGAGGGTTAGGTTATCCTCGAGCCAGTGCGAGAGGCTGCTCCACCGTCACTTATCATCATCACTTGAGTTAGTCCTGGACCGCACCTTTAACTGAACATATTGGCTGATTCATGATGCATGAAGTTCTCAAGCTCCGCCATATCCTCTTGGTTGTGTAAAGGATAAGGAAAGTGAGAAAGTCTCTTCACAAAGGCACTATACGGATTACAGTAGACGTAGAAAATATTATATATATATATATATATATTTTTCTTGTCGTAGGCTCTGGTTACGGACAAAAGTCCTCCTTGAGTCCAGGCCTTGCACTATATAGATAGATAGATAGATTGATAGATAGTGGATAGATAGATCGAAAAGTGCACCAAAATAGAAAGAGGAGAGGAAAGATAATGTAAGAGCATTGGAGGAAGTGAAATACTTTTTCAAAGAGTTAAGATGTATTAGTCAGGAACATAGATACAAAACATACAAAACAGCCATCTTAATGACTGACTCTGGGGATGCCAACGGCCACACAGTAATCACGTTACACAGTTGCACTCTGAATAATACGTGGTCTGGTAGATGGTGGGGGCACACAAGCAGCGAGATCTTGAGAGCAGAAACATCGAAATATCTTCAGAAAAGGGAAGGAGGGTTGCCCCTGCGGCGTAGGACAAGTTGGTCAATTGTGAAGTCGGATTGAGGGAATTCATGAGTAGGTTGGCCGTGGCTTCAACTTTTAAGAAGTTAAGTCTGTAAAGCTAGAACCTGCCCAGCTGTGAGAGCTGGCAACCTTCGTCCTCCCTCATACAGGGACGAATCACTCCACCGTATAATCTGAGCAAATGTTCAGAAGACAGAAATGTACCTGAAGAACGCTCTGTGTGGCGTCCGGGGTAGATTAGATATTACGGTATTTTTTATGGCTACTGTGTTGGGTGATGGCATTGCACAGCCATCAACGGACATGGGAAAGCTGCAGTGGTTTTAGAAATAGAACTAGGAAGAATTTTGTTTGTATAAGCATTATAATTCACTAGGACGTACCTACCCCACTGGGAAATCTTGTCCCAAGTCTGAGTTTATAGAGGAAGTTGTGACGAGGCGAGACGAAGCTCGAGCTGAAGAAGGTGGAGCGGATTTGAAAGAAGCGGAGGAATGCGGTTGTATGTGAATGAATGCATCTGGTCAACCACTGAAGAAAGAAAATCGTCAATGAAAAAAAGGAAAAAAAAAAGATAGCTTAGGAGACGAATAAAACTGTGAAGGACACTGCTGTTGGTAGGGAAAGAGGAAGAGGTTGATCATGCATCACCAGTGATGAAGATAGATCGGCCAGTCTGAGGGAAGATAGCCAAAGCTTGTAGACTGAAGATCAGATCGCTGTGACATACCCAATCAAGAGCTTTCTGATATATCAAGGGCTACAACGTAGGGTTCTTCAGTCTTGCAGAAGCAGACCTGGCATTATTAAGATAGGAAAGGATGCCACCTGTGAATCGCTCCCTGCGAAAGCCCCAATGATGATCACCGAGAAGACTGAGATTCAAGGTGTCTGAGGATGTAGGAGTTGAGGAGGGATTGGGAGGTCTTAGAAATAGTAGAGGTCAGAGCTTTAAGACGATAGTTGGAAGGATTAGAACGGTCACCCACTTTTTGGGTAGGTCGTACCAATGTGGACCTCCAAAGAGAATGTAAGGTATTAATTTTTACCCTGGAACGAAAAACATAGTCAAGCAAAAGCACAGGTTCAGAAGCAAACTGTTCCAAAACACGAAGATGGATGTCAGCTGGTCAGGCACAGATCAGAATCATTGGTCCGTATATCTTGGTTGTGTTTAGAGGGAGGAATGCTTTTTCTAGACTAGAAAAAGAGATTACTGGAAAGACCATAAAATTACTGATAGGAGCATCAAGGGAAAGGGAAAGTTGGTCATCCAAGGTGTAGTTACTGGAGAAAAGACAGTCAAAAAGAATTCCTTTGTCATTGTGAGGGGCAGCTTTAGTGTCGTCGGAACGGGAAAGCTAAGTATAAGTAATGCAAGAAAACCTGTTAGAATACTTTCACCTCAAGACCAGAGAGGACCATCACTAGGAGGGTAAGAGAACGTTTTCACTCACGATTGATATTTGTAATGATTTCGAGCAGAGAAACATGAATGCTGGTTGGAGGAAGCAGAGTTATCCTGAGACAGTAAGTTTTCATTGAAAGTCAGAAGAAAATTTCTTAAGTTAGTCGTAGTCAGCGCTTTGAAGTGCCAGTGACGACTCTTATAGGCGGTAACCGGAGGAGAAGCGGGTGTGGTTAGCGAGGAAACGTTTATGATTGTGGTTAGTGGAGCTAATCGGGGGATATATATTGAAGCTACACCATAAAAAGATCAGAGGTGGGAACAGATCCTGCGTTTGAAGAGTTCTGGTGAAGGTCTGGAACATGGTGGCTGATATTTTGCTGCAGATCATTACGAATCGAGAATGTGAGGGTCTCATGCTTAGTACCATCATTAAAGGAAGGTAATAGCCATCCCTGTGGTGCACGTTGAGACCTCTCTGCTACACAACTGCAGCTTGAAGGTGTCACGGTCTCGTGGCAGGAATTTTGATAGTCTAAGACATTATTAAAGTTCCTAGAGTCGGATGAGCACTAGGAGACCAACCTCACGCCAGCCGAAGTTAAATTTGGGAGAGTCAAAGATAAATGAGGCGTGCAGGAGGCGTGTTGGTGTTACACGAGACACATTGGTGGAAGTAGAAAATCATGTATTTTCCCCACTGCTGTGTCCTTTACCTGTTACAGAAGGGGTGGTCCATGGTGGTAAATTGTCTTCCTAAATCATGACAGTGTGCCACTGTGTCTTCGCCATATCCCCCGGTGACCATCATCTGGGCAACCTAACCGGTTGGTTGTCTGTGGTGACTGGGGAAGGTAAAGGTTAGCTTTCACCACGCTGGCCGCAGCCTAGCAGCGTGTTGACGACTCTGACCCGCACTACTTCATTCGTGAAGCAAACAAGAACGGTGGCAGCGGGTCACAACCCCCGTGACCTCTGACACCAGGGGGGAAGGTTATTAGCCGTGGGGCCGGTCGGACACTTTCACTGTTGATGGCCACCTTTTGCCGTACACTAACACTGTCAGAGGAAGTGGTGGTGCAGGGTAGGTGGGTAGTGGTGCAGGGTAGGTGGTGTGCATCTCCCTGTGTCCCACCCTGGGGCGGACCCTCCTGCCCATGGCCACAGTACTGGAGGCCGGGAGAGTACACTGCAGGGGGAGGCACATCACAAATGTGGCCGGTGCTGAGTGATGGATAGCGTGTCTTGCCTCAGACACAGTGTCCCTCTTCTGTGATAAAGTGTGAGTGAACCTGGACGATATGTGTTGTGATGTTAGCGGCAGCGGTAGACTCTGACCCGCAGGCCAGCAGCAAGTTCTAGTGTTCAGTACAGCGACAGGTTCTGGTGTTCAGTGCAGCTGGTTCTGGTGTTCAGTGCAGCAGGTTCTGATGTTCAGTGCAGCAACAGGTCCTGGTGTTCAGTGCTGCAGGTTCTGGTGTTCAGTGCAGCAGGTTCTGATGTTCAGTGCATCAACAGGTCTTGTGTTCAGTGCAGCAGGTTCTGGTGTTCAGTGCAGCAGGTTTTGATGTTCAGTACAGCAACAGGTCCTGGTGTTCAGTGCAGCAAGTCCTGGTATTCAGCGCAACAGGTCCTGGTGTTCAGTGCAGCAGGTCCTGGTGTTTAGTGCAGCAGGTCCTGGTGTTCAGTTCAGCAGGTCCTGGTGTTCAGAGCAGCAGGTCCTGATGTTCAGTGCAGCAGGTCCTGGTATTCAGCGCAACAGGTCCTGGTGTTCAGTGTAGCAGGTTCTGGTGTTCACTGCAGCAGGTCCTGGTGTTCAGTTCAGCAGGTCCTGGTGTTCAGTGCAACAGGTTCTGGTGGTCAGTGCAGCAGGTTCTGGTATTCAGCGCAACAGGTCCTGGTGTTCAGTGTAGCAGGTTCTGGTGTTCAGTGCAGCAGGTCCTGGTGTTCAGTTCAGCAGGTCCTGGTGTTCAGTGCAGCAGGTCCTGGTGTTCAGGGGTCGTTCGTACCCTGACGAGCCGTTGTTAAAGCTACAGGTGTGCAGTTGTCATCTCGTGATGGTAGACGACCATCATTACTATAATAATCATCACTGATACGAGGGACTTTTATCCATTTAAGTTTTTCCTCTCCATGAAACTTCTCCAGTCTTTACGAGTGTGATAAGGGGTCTCATGACGCAACGCCAGCTTGGATAACGACGTGACGCAAGCCTCGTTTCCTGCCCAACACTCTCTTGCAGATTACATTGTTGTGTGAGGCCTCGTCGACTGGTAGTGGCAAACGACCTTCGACTTAATGTAATGATGGTGTGGGAGACGACCCGACCCACACACACACACACACACACACACACACACACACACACACACACGCACACCTTACCAACGAGGATTAACACCATTTGTGCCAGGGGCTGACACCAGAGGTTCTTGGGACTAACGCCATTGGTGCTGAGACCATTGATGCTACAGGGACTGCCACTAGTGGTGGCAGGGACTGGCATCTCTAATGGCATGGAATGACATCATTGGTGACAAAGACTGCCACCACCGGTGCAAGGACTGCCACCTCTGGTGCCAAGAATTGACAGCATTGGTGGCAGGGAATAACACCAGAGACTGCCATTAGTGGGGCTAGGGAGTGCCACCGGTGGTGCCAGGGACTGCTGCCACCAGAGGTTCCACGGAGTGCCACAAGTGGTGTCAGTGACTGATATAGTTAAAGCCAGAGACTGACTCCTGCTCTCTCTC
>JAUUDZ010434012.1:0-13509 GCA_032361705.1 Panulirus versicolor
CCCCGCGGGGAGCCCACGGGTGAGGAACGGTGAGGCAGGGATAAGCTTTTTATTTCTCCTAAGGGGTTGGTGGTTCGTTATGGAGTGTCGTGGGTGGGAGGGATCTATCATTCTCGCATACAATTGATTGCTTTGAGCATGTTGTGGCTAACGTAAATGGTTCTGCTAAATTTTGGAGCTTAAAAATGTCGACTTTAGTTAACGCCTGTTTAAAGGTGTCGGATGTTTGCTTGTGCTGTGTTCCACAGAAATGTTTCAATTTTCCTCAGCAGGCTTCTCATTGACACAACTATGTTAGCAGATTTGTTTGCAAGCCCTATAGAATCCGGCTAGGCCTACGAAGAAAAAATTAACATCATCGACTTGGGCTTGGGAAGTTCCATATCCAATGAAACTTTATTATCAGGTCTTTATTAATACCTTTTTCGTTGACTACATACACCAACATCTGAACGGTTTCATCAAGAATTAACGTATTAACTTCTCTCTGAACTTTATCATTGAACCAACCTTTTCAGTCTTTCATATACCAGCTTAAAGGAACACAAAGAACTTACAGGAAAGGTTCAGAAAAGAGCAATAATGATGGTATCAGAACTATAAGCCAATTTACAGGGAAAAGTTTGAAGCCTTTAAATTATTCCTGAGACCATCACATTGAAGCAAAAAAAAAAAAAGGAAATACGTAAAGAATTACTTTTTATAATAATAGATTAATTGAATAAACTCGGTGATAGAATTGTGATGGCCAGCATACAGAGGGTCACCTTATAGGATAGCAGAGATAGGTCATGAGATGGGGGGTACCACTAGTGTAGAGATCCCTTAAAGCACAAATAGTCAATGATATAAACAGTTAAAGAGTATATATGAGCTAATGAGGCGTGACCTCACTACTCGGGGAGAAACAGCAAACAAGGACAAAAACAAGGTATGGTACACAGCAGGGCGTGGGAGCTTCACTGCTGGGGAGGCAGGGGTCTTTGACATCCAACAGTCTGTAGTTCTCAGCCCTTCTCCAGTGGTAACCCACTTGTTGTGAACGCTTCACTCAGCCACTTATGGAGCAAAGGTCAGTTTTATTTTATTTGCCGCGCCAAGGTCGTTACCAAGTCATATCGTTGCTAAGCCGACTCGTGTGTGCCTGATCAGCGGTTATCTGAATAACGTTCTTGCACGAAGCTACGAGTCTCGGCATGCCTACAGGACTTAGTTAGTTGTAGTTGCTTCCATGATCGCTACGATAACATTTCTTAGGGAGTGTTCAGTTGCAATTAAAGCTCTATGGGTGGCTCTTGCCAATGACAGAACTGGCGTATCTTTAACCACTAGGATGCCCTTTTAGAGGCGTGTTCATTGATTTTTTTTTTTTTAAGCTGAGATTAACAGCTGGGTTTGACTGGACCGACTACTGCAACCAGTATTCAAACCTGTGCGCTCGACCATAGGCGGCCTTGTGAATTCCTTGGTCAGGAACGCTGTTACACTACGTTAGTCCATTTATGTCTACCTTTACTTAGTACACATCGTGTTTAGTTCAAATATATAATAAATTCAGTGTAAACACAGGTTTCAGTGTGTGTGCGTGTGTACACACCAAAGTAAAAGATGTAGAACATAAAGTTGATATGGTTCAGCATGAGGATAAAAAACTACGCAAACTAATCACATACGTAGGCAATCGCCAGTTAGAGAGATACTACCGTTTAGATAACGGGAAGATGAGTAACGGCTGAGTAACAAGACAGTACTGCAATGACCTTGGCAATGACTGCTGTGAGTTCATATCCCTGTCTTTTCATTGTGCCTCACATGGGGTTACTAGGATTTAGTTTAAAAACTCCGTTTTACACATAACACTTCATAGTTTAACGCATAACAGAGGTAATGTTCAAAAGATGGGGCTCCAAAAGTGTACAACTCTCTCCCTATGCTGAAACTACCTTGCAAGATGCCTTTTCGACGGAATCCGTGGAAAATTAGCCGAAAGTAAGAGTCAGAAAAGGGGAAGCAGACCGACGCCAAGTTAGCAACATGCCGTTTATGCATCCCACCCAAATCATCTCAATCAAACTTATGGTAACTGATAAAGAAGTTGAGGTTATGAAACGAAATTAAGGCAAATACATATAGTGAAGAAAAGAACTGAGACCATTAACATTCCGCCAATGAAAATATAAAGAATTGAGTATGAAGTAGCAACTGCTTTGTGCCACCGGCCTTATTTAAAAACATTTTCTTTGAAGTTTGAGGCACATGAGACTGGTTTTAATTCACCCCAATCAAGAGTTAGATTTATAGATTTGGCTTTTTGTGATATATGGTGAAACGTGTCTGTAGTGTTGGGATAAAAGGGTGTTTTCAAGAACGCTTAAAAGAAAGTGTAACCCGTACATGCTTGGGATTGTAGTTTCAGATGAGGGACTCATCCAAGGCGATGAGGGACGACGAGAGCATCCACCCGCCCCACCCCTTGTCAAAGTTATACATTATACAATAAACTAACCCAATAATAATGACAGTTTATTTTGGCTTACAGTTAATATTCTAACCCCTTTTAATCCCACGAAAGGAAAAATCTTTATTTTAAGCGTCTATGCACTTGTATTTTTTTTCGTGTCCCAGGTGTGCATCTAAAATTAATATACTTTTGGATGAAGTTATTAAGAATCTGAGCCAGATTTTAGTTCACTGTATGTTGGCCTTGAAGGCCGTTCTGGAGCCACTAAGAACCACCTTTAACGCCAGTATTGTGCGAGTACGGTAGTGAGGCAGGACTGTGTTAGCAATTGTGACAACAGCTCGGTTGAAGTGTTACTCTTTCTCTCCTCTTCCCATTCCCTCAAACACTCTTCCTTCAAAGGTTTTTATTTTAATGAAATATTTAACCGTTACAGAAACTCCAGCATATGTATTATTTCCTGTGAGGATTATTCCCTCGCATTTTAGTACAGATCAAAACAAATATTTGATAACCACAATCAGCTCCCTGGTTACAGAAGGAGTACAACGGTGCTACATATGACGCATGATACTGGGAAACAACACACTTGGAGCTAAATGTATATCAGAGTCTGGGCGAGGTTTTAAGCGACTGCGTCTTGGACTTCAAGGTCACTTTGGGGCCACCAGAGGCCACCTACTCTTTATAGATTACGATTAGTTCACTACACACATTCAAAATAGAAATTAGCAGACTCTAGTTATGATGATAGGACCTCAGGACTCAAGGGTACCAGAGCTCAGCCGTAAAGGCCAAGAGTGGCTACCTTTCAAAGTTACGATTTACAACAGCTTCATGTAACACGTAGAAACCCCAAATTTTGGATGTAGGTGCTTTAGAATCCGGAAAGATTTTAAGCTGCTCCATGTTGGCCTTGCAAGCTTTTTGGAAGCCATCAAAGGCCACTGTTGCCTTATTGACTGGAAGGACCACGTGAACAGTGATGGTTCTCTGTAATCCCTCAGTACCTTGAGGAAGTTATCTTACAGCTGAGTGTAATCAAGAAAATATACTCACGACATCTCTGGGTGATTGAAGAGCATTGTTGTTTTGCTTTAAATGTGATTCATGACAGACACAAAAGTGAAATTTAAAGTGTCACGACCTGGCCTTCCGCTGAACCACTTGAACTACATGAGGAAAGGCACGTTCATTGTGTACGTTGCCCTTATAGTGAAAATAAGAAATCAGGAAGGCTTATAAGCTACAAGAGAATGCTTTGAAGATGTCATTATATATGTAGGATACCAAAAGGTGAGAGGAAACTAAACTAACATGTAACGAGAAAGGCGTAGCACTGTAGTAGGCTTTGCAAACAGGTACAGAAAAACTGCTAAACAGGATTTGAAATTAAAACCAGTGATGATTATAACCCATCCTATGACATTCCGCTTCCATTGTTCCATTTACTGGCATATGTCTATTCCCAGGTGTCTACAATACCTCACTTCCTCCAGATTTTCTCCTTGCACTCTCACACCCCAACTAACCTGTTATTCAAGAAATTGTTTTACTGTTAATATTATCACTGCTTTCACATCAACACACAAGCACACTTGTCCAGCCCCAACTCGCGCTCGACCTTGGATATGAGTCCACTAATTTTGTTCTGTAAACTCCTTGGAGGTCACTCTAGCTCAGTTCTTATCACAATTAATTTAATTTACACATTCTCTGTTCTACGTCACCGATGTGTTTCAAAATTATCGTACATATAAGTGATTTCCGGTGATTTTCCTTCTTTGTTCATGTGTAAAATCTGGTGGTGGTAGAAAGTGTGCATCATTACTGTACATTCCTGCCTAGAAATAACCCTCGGATGTCTGAATTGATGAGACTCATCGACAAAGTGTAGTAAATGGCTAGTACAGTCTCGTATGCAAATCTTGCACCGTATATCTTGCTCCATAGTGTAATTTTGATAACGGAAAACTTTGTAAATCTTAAACCGTACTGAATAGTTGATAACGCACCGCTTGCAAATCTTGGCGCTGTGTTAAATGGATAATATCGCACCATTAAACATTACCATGTAAGCTGTAGGCATGGCCAAGTCACCTAATTCTTTCATTACGCGTTATAGTAACCTTATGATTTATGTTATATTTGTATGCACATTCTAGTTTGTCTACTTATACCTGCACAGCCAGTTACAACTAGTATTACCGTGGTGTAGGCACTAAACGATATTGTAAATGTGCTCCTATTTCTCTTGAGAATTAACTATCGAAATCTGATTCAGACAGCTTTCAAAGTATTCTTCATTCCATATATCGCTGTGGCACTGATGTTTCTGTATCTTACTGTAAAAACGCAAGGGACAGAGTGAATCTTGTGGTATCTTCTGTCGTTAACAAAGCCATGCATCTTAAGAGCTGATAAAGAAGCAATTTCAATCTCGTTGATACTTTCCTGTATAAAGTATTGCTTCTCATGTCTTTGATTTTACGTAAAACAGGGCCAGTGACGCCAAGGTATAAGAAGTCTTCATCAGTTCACCTAGATTCTTTTTGGTAATAGGCTGAAAAATCTTGAAAAAAATATGACAAATTCGCTTATTTCCTTATCTTCTTTCACCGTTACTAAAAGAATGTTGAAAGGGGTGGGGATATTTACGCTTTTTTTTTTTTTTTTAGCTAATTTAAGGAGCGATTGCCGAAAACTATGAATATCATTGCATAAGATAAAGGGGGAAAATGACGTAAGGAAATATGCTTTGTTAATTGTTTCCCCATGGAACTCGTTAATACAATCAAATGGTTTTCAGGACTGTTAGTTTTCATTAATAGATTGATTACATCTTTTACTGTATGCGGTCTTTACAGATAAAAAAAAAAGTCATGAAAGAATAAAGATAATAAGATCGTACGTAAATAGCTACATTACCAGCGTTGTATTAATGATCCAGGAATAAAAGAAAATGAACGAAGGTTATAAAAATATTCCAAGAACTGATAACGGAGTATCCATTCACCGCCAAATAGGAACATTAAGTAGTTGTCTGTTTTTCATACATAGTTGAAAGAATATTTAGACCAAGAATCGTATAGATGTCACACGCTGGAGAAGACATTTATCAATTAGATTAATAAAGAGTTTTCCCATAATTGGCATCTCTACGATGGTGGGAGTTGCGCACACGAGAAACGCAGCAGCAGACGACACAGTTCCCCGTCAGCTGTGAGGTCGCGATGATGCACTGCACGAGATCTACGCTTTTCGTCCCTTTCCTAAGGTAAACATGAGTGAAGCTGAATATTTGACAATTATTTTCAGCCTTACGTCATCTGTCGTGGATTTTGATCGTGGCGAAAGCCTTCCCTTCATGTGGAGTTGAGGGGAAAGCGAGGGGTTTGGCTGAGATAAGTGGTGAGGTTGACATACAGGACAGTTGCCAAGTGCCGGCGGTCGCTGCCTGGCTGAAACAAGTGGTGGGATGAAACCGCTACTGCTGAGCGCCCTCCCCCCTTTTTTTAAATCAGGAAATACATTAAATATCGGTATCAGATGTAGATGTTTTGATAAGTATTACACAGTTTTAGATGTTTCCTAATCGCCTCGGTCCCGTTGATTTATTTATGTACGTGACCAGCGGTGGTAGGTGTAGGTCTGGTTTGTAGGGTTGGTTGGTTAGGTAGCTGACCTCAGGTCTTGCTGACGAAGGTTTATAATGCCTCAGAAACTAGATTAACAGATGCCAATAATTATGTAGGTTTAGGTGTTCATCGGGAAAGGTTTATGTATTCACATATTGTCATACCTTGAGGGGCTTTTGCTCGTGTTTTCCAGCTGATAGCTGGCCACAGTTTTCAGACATGCTCCCCTGACGTATATTGTATGTTCAGCAGGTCACTGGAATAGGAACTCGGCTGTCATTTGGAAGTATGAGTGACGTCAGTTGATGTCAGGTGTTCCTATTGTCATGCTCCGTGGATAATAGGGTGTGAGACGTACGGCGGGAAGGGGTGAAGAATATTCTGGTCATGTCACATTCAGATGGTATATTTTTTTATGCTTTCATAGACGCAGGAATCATAGAAGTAGCCAAGGAGATCGATGTTGTACTGTACGCTAGAAGGTTCTTTGTGTTTTATCAGGTTCTGAAGCTTATTGTGGTTGTATCATCCAGAGAAAGCTTATCAGCTATGTAGTAATTACCTATTTTGTTGCTCTTTTTTTCTCTCAGGTCCGCGTGATACCATGGGAATACGACACATGGGGAATGTATGGGAATATCTATGTAGTCATACAGGTTCGTCAAAATATATATATATTTTTAACTGTATAAGTTAGAACGTATTCTCATATTTGAATGTAGAGTTACTGCTTATATTTTATAATTCGTAGGTAGATGACAAATGAATAGATATCTAGTTTCTCCTTAGGGATTCAGCTCTTTTTACTAGATGACCACTTAACACACCGCGGGCTCCAGACAGACTGTAGGAACTTATGAAGACACGGAAGCTCGAAACCAGCATCTGCTAACAATCATTTCTATATTAAGAAAAAACAACTTAAAAAGTGGCTTTTGTGATGTGTCAGCAATCTGTTCGTGTGGTCAGTGCTATATTGATTCGCGGTATAGTAGTACATAGTATATAGTAGTATATAGACAGATGAGTCTGTAACGGCTAATGTGAAGCGGTTAAAAACAGTCGGTCTGTTTTTTTTTTTTTTTTCTTCCATGGTGTAAAGCACTGGTCGACAACCCCATCCCTGCCTAAGCCACTGGAAACAGTGTCAAGCAACTTTCACTTGAACCCCAGATATCTAAGTTACTGCAGAATGGTAAATATTAACCTTGTTACCTCTTTACAAAGTTTAAGCCATGAATATAAGGCAAGTTTTGATGTATATATATTTTTTTTTTCAAATTTTCGTTGCATTCTCTTCCCACATTCATATTCTTGGGGTAATTTAATCGATTTCAAAATGTGTTCAGTGTTAAAAGAAGGGATTATATTATACAGTGACATGTCAGACTTGTTCAGTTGTCTTTATGTAAGTGTAGGCTGATACAACATATACTGAAGATGCAGTAACCTTGAAGATGGATTGCTACCTCTGCTCTTGTTTCAGATGTTAGGAATTAATTCTGTACATCATTCAGGCTAACGATGCTTCAGGTAGAGCATCTGATTGTTTTTTTTTTTTATAATTGTGCAAGTAAGTAGTGTTTCCTTTTTTCATGTTTCATTATCCTTCATGTTGTCTGCAAAAATGTTAAACATAAATGCACAACTAAACGTTAGGTTGTAATAAGTTTAATGTTAGATTGGCCCATCAAGCTTCACTTTTGCTGGTCTTGTCAAGCTTAAATTAGCGTTAGCTGCGTCATTGGTTCATTAGTTATGACCTTCATCTTGTGGTTTGGGAAGCAAAAAATTACATCTGCTCAGCCCAATTGGGTTGGCTGTGTTGTGTAAACATGACGAGGAAGCTCTCCTGACATCACTTGGTTCACTGCTTTTGGATTCCGCCGATTACACTGCATTTGGAATGCCCCTCCGATTTCGATAGGGCAGCATAGATGTCGCAATTTCCCCACTTTTTCTTTGAATCTAGAAATTAGACAAGACCTCAAGGGATGGAATGTAGTCCGACTTGATCATGGCGTGTTGATGCGGTGTTTTTGTCGTGAATTACACGGCTCTCTTCAGGTTTAGTGTTTGTTCTGGTAAACTTCCATAGTTCTTGGAATTAGCAAAGCATCATCACCCGCCCGTGTTTTTCCTGGTATAGATAAGATATCAGTTACGTAAATATTGATCGCATGTAGTGCGACATGAGAAGCCGTGGTCACCATAGTTTTTACTACGGTTCATCGCTAAGCGCGTCTGCTGAGAAACAGCTTGAGCTGAAGTTCCATTTTTGTAGATTCCTTGTCTTTCCCTTATGTGATTGTGTAGTCTGTTTTTAAGGTTTGCTTCCTTTTACTTCAGAACAGTCCATATGAAGGTAATTTGATAGATGAAGCAATGTAGTATAGTAGTTC
Organism: Panulirus versicolor; assembly: GCA_032361705.1. NCBI lineage: Eukaryota > Metazoa > Arthropoda > Malacostraca > Decapoda > Palinuridae > Panulirus > Panulirus versicolor. Next base: position 8,502 of record JAUUDZ010434012.1, read on the forward strand.
GGGAATCACCCTTGAACTTTATGGAGAAAGACGTTAGATATTAACAACGGGCGATTACAACTTGAACGAGTTAGCGGCTCTGGAACCTTTACTGTTATATGTCAAAGGGTGAATTATTCTGTTGATTGCTTTTTCTTTCTTTTGCTCATGACACCTCGTAAGTGGGGCACAACTGTCATGCATCGTCTCGTATGATGAATTGACATTGGCATGAATTTGATGTGTAAATCACCGTTGGTTTACCCAAGGCACGCACACATAGGGTGCTGTTCCCACAGGGCCGCGCACGGTCAGCCAGTAAGACCCGTGTTCTATCGTAATTTGGCTGTGAGCGAAGGTCTCGTCGTCAGTTACTTGGTGAAAGTTCTCCATCAGGAGGTGGGTAGCGAGGACGTGCAGGGTTATGTGGGCTAGCAGAGCGAGGAGTTAAACCATAATGACGATTCAAACAAAAAGGGAAGGGATTTGAGTTAGAGGGGGGTATGAGTGAGTGTAAGGGTAGAGACAAAGGTTATGCCGTGTGTCTCGGCTGGGTTGTTAGGCTTAGGCAAGCTGGTCATGGATGTAAGCGCGGTAGAAGTGAGTGTTTCTCAGGAATGCTAACTAGGATTTGCACTAGGAGAGCCAGGAAATGGTCAGGTGTAACTTTAATTTGGTTGCGAGATTTATCGCCAAAAAGGTAGCCTATATTTGCAAAGAGCTGTATGCGATAGAAAATTGATATTGGAAATTAAAGGGAAATATGGATATATAAATGGGATGTATTCCTGTTTTTGTGTATGCACTTGTACAGAATAAATCTTACATGCTTACATTTGCATGTGGCTTTAATTATGGGTATATCTGTAAGAGTGGTTGTAACTGTTGGTATGTTACGGGTGTGTGCATAAAAAAAGTGATCACAGAACCTTCTAGCCTTAAAAGAACGAAGAATACGAGGTGTTATGATGTTTAATGTTTGAAAGGTGTAGAAGAAATAGTTGAAAATGAACATACAATACCTGCGAAGAGATCACAGCTTTAAGTATTGAAAAGGGGGAGGAAAATAGAGCAGTTGAAGAAAGGAATTATTGACTATGTGTTGTGTGTGCCAGAAGCATACATGATTTTAGATAAAGATATGGTGATGCTATAAAAGAAGACGGGACATTAGGTTTATTGCTCAGTCCTGTAGAAATATCATCTGGTAAGAATCGAAGAATATGCACGCATGTACCTGGGAGTGTGTATGCACACAGGTGTGCACATCAGGGCAAATTTACATGGTTATGAATACCCATTAAGTGCAAATATTTCTACATGCATTTCATTCCTGCCTCAGGATTCCCTTCTGTAGAGGTCCCTCAGTGCTCAGTAAGCCAGCCATAACTTACTCGGATATAGCTAGCTTTTCTAGCATTAAAACCCATTGTCAAAATCTTAGCACATGAAGCTGCTTAAAAGACTAAATGTAGTTTAGGTCTCCTCCATGAGAAATGCTCGATGTCATTGCTGTGATTTTATAGTGGTTATTTTTTTCCAGCTTTTATTTATGAAGTGTTACCTATCTGTCTTCTTTATCTCAGTTATGATTAGTCATTACATCAGTGTTTTTATTGGTTGACAGTGCATATCCTTCATCCATCATCTATTGTAAGTTACAACTTCATGTGAGGGAATGATTACTCACTAAATCTGTTTTCACTAACTTAAACTGATACTTTCTTACAAGGAAGTAAATGTACAAGTTATGGTACATATTTATATATTGGCTACAGAACACAATGTCATTACAACCTGATGGTAATGGCATGGTTTACGGGACCTTCCATTTGACTGGCCTCCCTTACAGAAACGTTTGAATTTGCCCATGTGCCCACTGCTGTAGAGATCGTCTCAGAAGTCAAATTTCATAATTCTGTCTGTTGTTGCCCAGCATATGTTAAAAGTTTCCTTAACAAAAGAGTGCTTATGTATATGGTATTGTTCTAGAACTGTTGCTGATAATCTTTAAGGTATATTCTCTTGCACCTTGGAGCAGTCATGAGTGTATCAGGAAAGGCCTTTTTTGAGGCTTATATGTAATGCAACCTGGATTAATCAGCAGATGCCTAATATATGTGATATCAAAGATCATACTCAGAGGGCTTGATATAACTTTTCCATTTTCAAGTGGGTTCATTGGTTTATAGGGCAGATAACATAAACCATAACACTTTTTATTCTAAACTAATTTTTGTGACTGATTTTATGGCTCAGTAGAAAATGTATTTTATGCCCGTATTTAGTTTGTCTTCCCCTTCATGCAGAAAAGTGTATTGATTTTACTATTTTTGATTATTTTTATTTAGTATTCATCCCTTATTTTTGTTTTCTTTTTCATAGTGTGAATTTCATTCCAGGCTGCAAGCCAGGACTCTGTCAGCTGTTGTCAAGGATGTGCCTCTTACAGACTTCAAAGTGGAGAATGAGCCACTTCTTGGTAAGTTGATTCTAGAGATGACATGATTGTGTAGGTCAAACCGGTGTATTTATGGGCATTTATAGTACTGATAATGTATTAATCATGTATGTATGTTCATAGTGAAATTAGAATGTTACTGGGCTCCTCCTGCTCAGTTATACTATGAGTGAAAAGTTACCTTTGTGGAGGCTGGATCATTGATAGTACAGTCTTGTGAAAGAACTTCTTACTCCTTGGACGCCTACATTTCCCTGCTATTGGATGTTCAAGAAGAAAGTTTCCATAGTTTGTACATGTCAAAACCCTTTATTTTTCTTGCTCCTTTTAATTAATGGTCCTGTTGTTATTGGCCTGACATTGTTTTCCTCTGCACTTCATAGGTTACCTGCCTGGTAGCCCAGAACGGGCTGAGTTGGAGGCTGCCATTGCTAAACATGAATCCCAGGTGGCTGATGTACCCATCATGATTGGGGACCAAGAATACCGTACAGATCTTGTCCAGCATCAAGTTATGCCACATAAGCATTCTCACAAGTAAGTTTCACAGGCTTGATCACTGTTGGAAAGGATGATAGGGAGGGGCATGATAACCACTCGCTTGTAAATTCTTACAGTGCCACAGTTAAACACAGCTGTTCTAGAGAACACACAAACACTCATGATGCATTAATATAGAATTAGCCACCAACCAATCACACCTCTGATCTGAAGTCATAAAAAAACTGCACGAATTTCACACTAAATTTTTTTTCACTCATCCTCACCCCATTGATATGCCTTGTGCATGTAAAACCTCAAAGAACTCTCAGATAATTGAACTTAACATATTAATTCTCTACATAAAATGCTGAGGCTCAAATGCTGTACAAGCTCTCACAGGTACCTTCCTCTGTTGGCTATGCAACAAACATTTGGAAACTTCTCAAAGTACCCATCCTGAAACCCTCCAGGCCCTTTAACTGTTACTCCTCCTGTTGCCCTTTATCACTACTATCAGTGATATCCATACTTCCTGAAAAAATTATCAACATCAGAATCATGGAAGATGAACCTCTTTTGCCCATACAGCATGGCCCAAAACCCAGTCATTCCATTACTATACTACACACGTATCTCACACAGCAATTCTTGGATGGATTCAAATAGCCATAAGTTACCTCTTGCACTTTAATAGTGGAAGATGTCAACAAAACATTTGTTATTTATGAAAGTTAGACCTTAGACATAACAAGCAGTGTGATACATTGGATCAGTATTTTTGATATTGAGTGGTGTCCAGAATGCATACAAAGTAGTGGCACTCATACATGCTAGGGGTTTACAATTTCAAACAAGTGTATGTTCAGTTGGGAAGAATATAGAACTGTGTTGGGAGGAAGGATTTTAGTGCTTTTAAAGTCGTAATAGTATGATTATGTTTTGTCATTATCATATTTGTTGAGTATAGGCTGTTAAAGTGCAAAGCAGAGGTAAAATTTGTTTCTACTTAAGGGTTGGTGGTTGGTTATGATGTGGCTTATGTTGGCGGGGTCTGCTATTCTCCTTGCAAAGTTTTGAGCACTGAGCATGTGAAGTGAGTTTGTATTGCCAAAACATATGAATTTGGAAAAAAATAGTTTTTAAGTTTTTAGATATCTTTTTGATACTGAAAATTATTGAATATCTATTGATATCTCACTTCTTACATATTCTGCAGGATCACATCAAATGTATGTGTATATATGTATTGTGTGTGTGTGTGTGTGTGTGTGTGTATTGGTATATATGTATATGATTATTTGTTTATACATGTTTGCCATTTCCTGAATTAATAAGGTAGTGCCAGGAACTCACAAAGAATGATGGATGTGCAGGAAATGAAATGCTTGATATGAGATAGTTGGAACACTTTTAAAAGAAAATGATATCTTGAAAATGTATATAAATTCTTATGGGCTTGTCATTCCTCAGGTTGGCCAAGTTCTACTATGCTACTTCAGACCTTGTACAGAAAGCCATTGACACTGCCGTGGCTGCCCGTGCAAACTGGGAGCGTGTTCCCCTTAATGAAAAGTTTGACATTTGGCTTAAGGTGAAGTTACTTTGCTGTTTTATGGAAATTTTTATTTTTTCCAACAGCAATATTCAGTTCAGTTATGTACATAACTCATACACTACTCCATAGCTTTTATATGTAGTCATATTCACCTTTTTTTATTCATAATATACTTCTGATTAGATAAAGCTGTAATGTTTCAGGACCTGTTCTATGGCAGGATAGGGCATCTTGATTTGTTTTTATCCATTCAGCAAAAATGCCATGAGTGTGTTTTTTTCCTGTGAGGCAGGGTAGTGCCAGGAATGGATGAAGGCAAGCAAGTATGAATGTGTGATTCATGTGTATATATGTATATGGCTGTGTATGTGTATGTATATGTTGATATGAATATGTATGCATGTGTATACCACATCGTTCCAATTCACTCTATTCCTTGCATGTTTTTCACCTTCCTGCATGTTCAGGCCCCGATCACTCAAAATCTTTTTCACTCCATCTTTTCACCTCCAATTTGGTCTCCCACTTCT
>JAUUDZ010434023.1:0-25059 GCA_032361705.1 Panulirus versicolor
GTATTAACCTCATTCTGTAAAACTCGCTATTGCGTCCAATATTTACCTCACTGTACAACTTCTTGATGCGCCTCCCTATTAACCTTACTCTGTACAACTCGTTGATGCGTCCCATATTAACCTCCCTTTTTACAACTCGCTGATGCGCCTCCATATTAACCTTACTCTGCACAACTCGCTGATGCGCGTCCATCTTAACCTCACCTGTACAACTACCTGATGCGTCTGTATATCATTCTCACTATGTACTCTCATTCGCTACAACTCGCTGACGCGCCTCCATCATGACTTCACTCTTTACAACTCGCTGATGCGCCTCCATGTTAATCTCATTCTGTACAACTCGTTTATGCGCCTCCATATTGACTTTACTCTGTACAACTCACTGATGCGCCTCCATGTTAATCTCATTCTGTACAACTCGCTGATGCGCCTCCATATTGACTTCAGTCTGTACAACTTGATGATGCGCCTTCATATTAACCTCACTCTGTACAACTCGCTGAAGCGCCTTCATATTATCTTAACTCCGCAAAACTCATGATGCGCCACCATATTAACCTCACTCTGTACAACTCGATAATGCGCCCCCATATTAACCTCACTCTGTACAACTCGCTGATGCGCGTCCATGTTAACTTCACTCCGTAAAACTCGCTCATGCGCCCCCATAATATCCTTACTCTGTACAATTCACTGATGCGCCTCCATATTAACCTCACTCTGTACACCTCGCTGATGCGCCCCCATATTAACGTATGTCTCTACAACTCGCAGATGTGCCCCCATAATAACCTCACTCTCTACAATCGCTGATGCGCCTCCATATCAACGTCACTCTCTACAACTCGCTGATGCCTTTGTATTTTAACCTCACTCTGTACAACTCGCTGATGCGCCTCCATATTAAGCTTGCTCTGTAGGACTCGCTCATGTGCCTTCATATCAACCTTACTCTGTACAACTCGCAAATGCCCCTCCATATTAACCTCACTATGTACAGTTCGCTGATGGGTGCCCATATTAACCTCACTGTGTACAACTCTCTGATGCGCCCAGAAATTAACCTCACTCTGTACAACTCGCTGAAGCGCCCCATATCAATCTCACACTGTAGAACTCGCTGATGCGCCTGAAAATTAATCTGTTTTCAGTAAAACTCACTGATGCGCCCCTATATTAACCTCTCTCTTTACTCTTGCTGATACGCCTGCATTTTAAGTTCACTCTGTACAACCTGCCGATGCTGCTCCGTATTAACGTCACTTTGTATAACTTACTGATGCGCCTCCATATTAACCACACTCTGTACAACTCACTGATGCGCCTTCATGCTAACCTCATCTGTACATCTCACAGATGCGCCCCCAGATTAACCTCACTCTGTACATCTCCCTGATGCTCTTCCATTAACCTCACTCTGTACAACTCGCTGATGCGATTCCATACTAACCTCACTCTATACAACTCGTTGATGCGCCTCCATATCTTCCTCACGCTGTACAACTTGCTGATGCGCCTTCATACAAACCTCACTCTGTACAACTCGCTGATGTACCTCCATAATAACCTCACTTTGTAAAACTCACTGATGGCCCTATATATTAACCTCACTCTGTACAACTCGCTGATGCGCCCCTGTATTAACCTCAATCTCTACAACTCACTGATGCGCCTCCGTCTTAACCTCACCTGTACAACACCCAGATGCGCCTGCATATCAACCTCATTCTGTACAACTTGCTGATATGAATGTATTTAATCTCACTCTGTACACTCGCTGAAGCGCCTCCATCTTAAACTAACTGGTACAACTCGCTTATGCGTTTCCGTATTAACCTCACTCTGTACAACTCACTAATGCACCTCCACATTAACTTATCTTTGTACAACTCGCTGATGCGCCTCTATATTAACCTCATTCTGCAGAGCTTACTCATGCCCCTATATATTAACCTCACTCTGTATAAATCTCTGACGAGCTTCCATATTAACCTCACTCTGTACAACTCACTGATGCGCCTCTATATCAACCTCACTTTGCACAACTCACTGATGTGTCCTCATATTAACCCTATCCTGTACAACTCGTTGATGCCTGTATATTAACCTCACTCAGTACAACTCGCTGATGCGTCCCTATATTAACTTCAATCTCTACAATTCACTGATGCACCTCCGTCGTAACCTCACCTGTACAACACCCAGATGCGCCTGTGCATTAACCTCACTCTGTACAACTCGCTGATATGCCTGCATTTTAACCTCACCCTGTGCACTCGCTGAAGTGCCTCCATCTTAAACTAACTCTGTACATCTCACTTATGCGCTTCCATATTAACCTCACTCTGTACAACTCACTAATGCGCCCTCATATTAACCTCATCCTGTACAACTCGTTGATGCGCCTCCGTATTAACTTCACTCTGTATAGCTCGCTGATGTGCCACAATACTAATCTCATTCAGTACAACTCGCTGATGCGCCCCTATATTAACCTTACTCTGTACAACTCCCTGATGCGTCTCCATATTAATCTCATTGTACAAGTCACTGAAGTGCCTACATATTAACCTCACTCTGTATAACTCACTCATGCGTGTCCATATTAACCTCACTCTGTACAACGCACTAATGCGCCCTCATATTAACCCCACCTTGTACGACTCGCTGATGCACCTCTATCAACTTCATTCTGTATTCTGTACAACTCGCTGATGCACCTTCATATTAACCTCACTCTCTACAACGCGCTGATGCGCCACCATATTAAATTCACTCTCTACATCTCGCTGATACGTCCCATATTAACCTCATTCTGTACAACTCGATGATGGGCATCCATATTACCTCACTGTGTAGAACTCGCTGCTATGCCTCCATATCAACCTCACTCTGTGCAGCTCACTGATTTATCCCCATATCAACCTCACTCTGTAGAACTCGCTGATGCGCCTCGATATTAACGTCACTCTGTGCAATTCCCTGATGCGCCTCCTTAACCTTACTCCATACAACTCGCTGAAGCGACTCCATAATATCCTTACTCCGTACAACTCATTGATGGGCCTCCATATTAACCCCACTCCGTACAACTCGCTGATGCGTCTCCATATGAACCTTAGTATGTGCAATTCGATGATGCGCCTCCATATTAACCTCACACTCTATAACTCGCTGATGCGCTTCCATATCAACCCCACTCCGTACAACTCGCTGATGCGTCTCCATATAAACCTCACTCTGTGCAACTCGATGATGCTCCTCCATATTAACCTCACGCTCTACAACTCCCTAATGTGCGTCCATATTAACTTCACTCCGTACAACTCGATGCGACCTTATAATAACCTTACTCTGTACAACTCACTGATGCGCCTCCATATCAACCTCAGTCTGTAAATATTTCTGATGCGCCCCTATATTAATCTCACTCTCTACAGCTCTCTGAAGCGCCCCATATCAATCGCACTCTGTAGAACTCGCTGATGCACCTCCATATTAACCTCACTTTGTAAAACCCACTGATGCGCCTCCATAATAACCTTACTCTGTACAACTCACTGATGCGCCTCCATATTAACCTCATCAGTACATCTCACAGATGCGCCCCCAGATTAACCTCACCTTGTACAACTCGCTGATACACTTCCATACTAACTTTCCTCTGTACAACTTGCTGATGCGCTTCCATACTAACATCACTCTATACAACTCGTTGATGCGCCTCCATATTATCCTCACTCTATACAACTCGCTCATGCGCCTTTACATTAACCGCAATGTGTACAACTCGCTGATGCTTCCCATATTAACCTCACTCTCTACAACTCTCTGATGCACCTCCACTTTAACAATGCTTTGTAAAACTTACTGATGCACCTGTATATTAATCTCACTCTGTACAACTCGCTGATGCACCCCAATATTAACCTGAATCTGTACTGCTCGCTGATGCGCCTCCGTCTTAACCTCACCTGTACAACACTCTGATGCGCCTCCGACTTAACTTCACCTGTACAACACTCTGATGCGCCTGTATATTAACCTCACTCTGTACAACTCGCTGATGCACCCCAATATCAGCCTGAATCTGTACAGCTCGCTGATGCGCCTCCGTCTTAACCTCACCTGTATAACACTCTGATGCGCCTGTATATTAACCTCACTCTACACAACTCGCTGGTGCACCCCAATATCAACCTGAATCTGTACAGCTCGCTGATGCGCCTCCGTCTTAACCTCACCTGTACAACACTCTGATGCGCCTCCGTCTTAACCTCACCTGTACAACACTCTGATGCGCCTGTATATTAACCTCACTCTGTACAACTCGCTGATGCACCCAAATATCAACCTGAATCTGTACAGCTCGCTGATGCGCCTCCGTCTTAACCTCACCTGCACAACACTCTGATGCGCCTTTATATTAACCTCACTCTGTACAACTCGCTGATACACTTTCCTGATGCGGCTGAATATTAACCTTACTCTGTAAAACTCGCTGATGCGCCTCCATATCAAATTCACTCTCCACAACTGTCTGATGCTCCTCCATACTAACCTCCTTTTGTACAACTCGCTAATCCGCCCCCATACTGACCTCACTCCGTAAAACTTGCTGATGCGTCTTCAAATCTAACTCACTCAGTATAACTCGCAGATGCCCCTCCACATTAACCTCATTCTGTACAATTCACTGAAGCGCCTCAATATTAACCTCACTGTAAAATTAGCTGATGCGCCTCCATACTAACCTCACTCTGTAAAACTCTTTGATCTTCCTCCATATAAACCTCACTCTGTACAACTCGCTAATACACTTCTATATTAACCTCATTCTGTAAAATTCACTGATGAGTCTAATGTCAATCTTACTCTGTACAACTTTCTGATGCGCCTCCCTATTAACCTTACTCTGTACAACTCGTTGACCCGTCTTACATTAACCTCACTTTGTGCAACTCGCTGATGGGCCTCCATATTAACCTTACTCTGTGCAACTCGCTGATGCGCCTCCGTCTTAACCTCACCTGTACAACTCGCTGATGCGCTTACATATTGACTTCATTCCGTACAACTCGCTCATGGGCCTCCATATTAACCTCACTCTGAACAACTCGCGGAACCGCCTCCATATTTACCTCATTATGTACAACTCGCTGATGCGCCTCCATTTAAACTCACTCTTTACAACTCGCTGATGCGCCTCCATATTAACCTCTCACCATACAACTCGCTGATGCAAATTCAGATTACCCTCACGGTTTTACAACTCGCTGCTGCGCCTGTATTTCAACCTCACTCAGTATAACTCGCTGATGCACCCCTATATCAACCTCACTCTGTACACACGCTGATGTGCCTCCCAATTAACCTCACTCTGTACAACTCGCTGATGCGCCTCCATATCAACCTCGCTCTGTATAACTTACTGATGCGCCTACAAATCAACCTCACTCTGTACAACCCGCTGATGCGCCACTATATCAACCTCACTCTGTACAACACACTGAACCGCCTCCATATCAACCTGACTCTGTCCAACTCATTGATGCGCCTCCATATCAACCTCACATTGTAGAACTCGCTGATGCGCTTCCATATTTCCTCACTCAGTACACTTCACTGGTGTGCTGTATATTAACCTCATTCTGTACAATACGTTGATGGGCCTCCATATTACCTCATTGTGTACAACTCGCTGCTGCGTCTGTATATTAATCTCACTCTGTGCAACTCACTGATGCGCCCTCATATTAACCTCACTCTAAACAACTCGCTGATGCGCCTACATATCAACCCTACTCTGTTCAACTCACTGAGGCGCCTCCATATTATCCTTACTCCGTAAAACTCATTGATGAGCCTCCATATTAACATCACTCTGTACAACTCGCTGATGCGCCTCTATATGAACCTCAATCTGTGCAACTCGATGATGTGCCTTCATATTAACCTCACTCTGTACAACTTGCTGATGCGCCTCCATATCAACTTCACCCCGTACAACTCGCTGATGCGCCCCCATAACTTCACCCCGTACAACTCGCTGATGCGCCCCCATAACTTCACACTGTACAACTCACTGATGCGCTTCCATAGTAACCTCACTCTTTACACCTCACTGATTCGCCCCATATTAACCTCTCTCTCTCTACAACTCGCTGATGCACCCCCATAACAACCTCACTCTCTACAGTGATTCATGCGCCTCCATATTAGCGTCACTCTCTACAACTCACTGATACCCCTTAATTTTAATCTCACTCTGTACAACTCGCTGATGCGCCTCCATATTAACCTCACTCTGTAAAACTCGCTGATGCGCTTTCATATTAACCTCATTCTATACAGTTTGCTGATGGGTGCCCATATCAACCTCACTGTGTACAACTCGCTGATGCGCCACCATATTAACCTCACTCTGAACAATTTGCTGAAGCGACCCATATTAATCTCACTCTGTAGAACTCGCTGATGGGCCCTTATATCAACCTCTCTCTGTACACTTGCTGATACGCCTGTCTCTTAAGTTAAATGTGTACAACTCGCTGATGCTCCTCCATATCAACCTCACTTTATACAACTTACTGATGCGCCTCCATATCAATCTCACTGTATAACTCACTGACGCGCCTCCATATCAACCTCATCAGTACAACTCACAGATGCGCCCCGAGATTAACCTCACTATGTACAACTCGCTGATGTACTTCCATGTTAACCTCACTCTGTACAACTCGCTGATGCGCTTCCATACTAACCTCACTTTATACAACTCGTTGATGCGCCTCCGTATCATCCTCACTCTATACAACTCGCTGATTCGCCTTCATATGAACCTCACTCTGCACAACTCGCTGATGCGTCCTATATTAATCTCAGTCTGTACAACTCGCTGAGCGTCCCATATTAACCTCAGTCTGTAGAACTCGCTGATGAGCCTGTATATTAACTTCAATCTGTAAAATTCGCTGATGCGCCCCTGTATTAACCTCAATCTGTATAAGTCACAGATGCGCCTCCGTCTTAACCTCACCTGTACAACACCCTGATGCGCCTGTATATTAACCTAACTCTGTACAACTCGCTCATATGCCAGTATTTTAACTTCATTGTGTACACTCGCTGATGCGCCTCCATCTTAAACTAACTCTCTACAACTCGCTGATGCGCCTCCATATTAACCTCACTCTGTACTGCTCATTAAGCGCCTACATAATAACGTCACTCTGTATTAGTCACGGATGCACCTCCATATTAACCTCACTCTGTACAACTCACTGATGTGCCTCCATATAAACTCACTCTGTACAACTCACGAATGCGCCCCCGTACAACTGTACAACTCACTGATGCACCTCCATATTAACCTCACTCTGTACAGCTCGTTGATACACCTCCATGCTAACCACGCTCTAAACAACTCGTGGATGCCCTTCCATATTAACATTATTCTATACAGTTCGCTGATGACCTCCATATCAACCTCACTCTGTACAGCTCCTTGACACGAATTCATACTAACCTAAGCAACTCGTGGATGCCCTTCCATATCAACCTAACTCTGTACAATTCCCTGATGCACCTCCATATTAACCTCACTCTGTACAACCAACTAATGTGTCCCCATCCTGTACAACTCGCCGATGCACCTCCACATGAAATTCACTTTGTATAACTCGCAGATGCAACTCCATGCTAACCTCACTCTATACTACTCGTTGTTGCGCCTCCATATTAACCTTACTCTCTGCAACGCTCTGATGCGCCTCTGTCTTGACCTCACCTGTACAACCTCCTAATGCATTTGTATACTAACCTCGCTGTGTACAACTCACTGATGCGCCTCGATATTAACCTCTCTCATTACAACTGGTTGATGTGCGTCCATATTCACTTCACTCTGTACAACTCGCTGATGAGCATCCATACTAACCTGAAACTGTACATCTCACTGACGCGCCCCTATATAAAGCTGACTCTTTACAACGCGCTGATGCGCCTCTATCTTAACCTCACCTGTACAACTTCCTGATACGTATGCATATCAACTTCACTGTGTACAAGTCACAGACAAGCCTCCACATTAACCTCACTCTACGCAACACGCTGATGCGCTTCGATATTGACTTTAGTCTGCAAACCTTGCTGATGGGCTTTCATATATTAATATCACTCCGTAAAACTCGCTGATGCGCCACCGTCTTAACCTCACTCTGTACAACTCGCGGATGCGCCTCCATATTTAACTCACAATGTACAACTCGCTGATGCGTTTCTATGTTAACCTCACACTACAACTCGCTGATGCGCTGCCACATTAACGTTACACTGCACAACTCGTTGATGCACCTCCATATTACCCTCACTATATACAACTCGCTGATGCGCCTGTATATTGACCTCACTCTGTAAAACTCGCTGGTGCACCCTATATTAACCCACTGTACACTCGCTAATGTGCCTCCATCTTAAAGTCACTCTGTACAACTCCCTGAAGCGTCTCCGTATTAACCTGATTCTGTAAACTCACTGATGCGCCTACGTATTAACCTCACGCTGTACACCTTCCCGATGCGCCTCCATATGAACCTCACAGTGTACAACTCACTAATGCACCCCCATATCATCCTCACTCTTTACAACTAGCTGATGCGCCTCCATATTACCTTACTCTATACACTTCACTGATGCTCCTGTATAATAACCTCATTATGTACATCTCGTTGATGGGCCTCCATATTACCTCATTGTGTACAATTGACTGCTGCGCCTCCATATTAACCTCACTCTGTCCAACGTACTGATACACCCCCATACTTACTCTGTAAAACTCGCTGATGCGCCTCCATATCAACGTCACTTTGTGGAACTCCCTGATGCGCTTCATTATTAACCTCACTCTGTACAACTCGCTGAAGTGACTACATATCAGCCTCACTATTTACAACTCGCTGAGGCGCCTCCATGTTATCCTTCTCCGTATAACTCATTGATGCGCCTCCATATAAACCCCACTCCGTACAACTCGTTGATGTCCTTCCATATGAACCTCACTCTGTGAAACTCGATGATGTGCCTACATATTAACCTCCCTCTGTACAGCTCCATATTAACTTCATTCCTTACAACCAGCTGATGAGCCGTCATAATAACCTCACTCTGTACAACTCACTGATGCGCCTCCATATTAACCTCACACTGTACACCTTCCTGATGTGGGCCCATATTAACCTCAATCTGTTTAACTCGCTGAAACGCCCATATCAATCTCACTCTGTACAACTCGCTGATGCTCCTGAAAACTAACCTGACTCAGTGCAACTCGTTGATGCACCCTTATATTAACCTCTCTCTGTATACTTGCTGATACGCTTTCATCTTAAGCTCACTCTGTACAAATCGCTGATGCGCTGCCATATTAACTTACACTGTACAACTCGCTGATGCACCTCCACATTACCCTCACTTTGTACAACTCGCTGATGCGTCTGCATATTAATTTCACTCAGTAAAACTCGCTGATGCACCCCTGTATTAACCTCACTGTACACTCGCTAATGTGCCTCCATCTTAAATTCACTCTGTACAGATCGCTGATGCGTCTCCATATTAACCTGACTCTGTTTAACTCACTGATGCGCCTACATATTAACCTCACTCTGTACAACCCGCTGATGCGCCTCCATATTAACCTCACTCTGTACAACCCGCTGATGCGCCTCCATATCAACCTCACTCCGTACAAAACACTGAGTCGCCTCCATATTAACCTCAGTCTGTACAACTCGCTGATGCGCCTCCACACTAACCTCACTCTGTACAACTCGCTGATGCGCCTCCATATTACCTATGTGTACAACTTACTACTGCAACTCTATATTAACCTCACCCTGTGCAACTTACACTGTAGAACTCGCTCATGCGCCTCCGTATTAACTTCACTCTGTGCAACTCCCTGATGCGCCTCTTTATCAACCTCACTCTGTACAACTCGCTGAAGCGCCCCATATTACCCTCACTCTGTACAACTCGCTGGTGCGCCTGAAAATTAACATGACTCAATACAACTCGTTGATGCACCCATATATTAACCTCTCTCTGTACACTTGCTGATGCGCCTTCATCTTAAGCTGACTCTGTAAAACTCGGTGATGCCCCTCCATATTAACTTCACTTTGTAAAATTCACTGATGCGACTCAATTTTAACCTCATTCTGTACAGCTCACTGTTGTGCCTCCATATTAACCTCATCAGTACAACTCACAGATTCACCCCAGATTAACCTCACTATGTACAAGTCGCTGATGCACTTCTATATCAACCTCACTCTGTTCAACTCACTCATGCGTTTCCGTACTAAACTCACTCTATAAAGCTAGTTGATGTGCCTCCGAATTATCCCAACTCTGTACGTCTCGCTGATGCGCCTTTATATTTACCTTACTCTGTACAACTCGCTGATGTGTCCCATATTAACCTCACTGTGTATAACTCGGTGATACGGCCCTATATTAGTCTCAATCTGTAAAACTCACTGATGTGCCTTTGTCTTAACCTCACCTGTACAACACCCTAATGCGCCTGTATATTAACCTCACTATGTACAACTCGCTGATATGCCTGTATCTTAACCTCATTCTGTACACTCGCTGATGCGCCTCCATCTTAAACTAACTCTGTACAACTCGCCGATGCGGTTCCATATTAACCTCACTATTTCAAACTCAGTGATGTGCCTCCATATTAACCTCTCTCTGTACTGCTCATTAAGAGCCTCCATATTAATCTCACTGTGTACAACTCACTGATGCGCCTCCATATAACCTCACTCTATACAGCTCACGAATGCGCCCGCGTACAACTGTACAGCTTGCTGATGCACTTCCATATCAACCTCACTCTGTACAGCTCGTTGATACGCCTCCATACTAACCACACTCTAAACAACCCGTGGATGCCCTTCCATATTAACCTTACTCTGTACAATTTGCTGATAACCTCCATATTAACCTCACTCTGTACAGCTCCTTGATACGAATCCATACTAACCTCACTCTAAACAACTCGAGGATACGCTTCCATATTAACATTACTCTGTACAACTCGCTGATGCGCCTCCATATAACCTCACTCTGTACAACCAACTAGTGTGTCCCCCTAATAACCTCATCCTGTACAACTCGCTGATTCACCTCCATACTGACCTGAAACTGTACAACTCACTAATGTGCCCCTATATTAACCTGACTCTTCACAACACCCTGATGCGCCTCCATCTTAACCTCACGTGTCCAACTCCCTGATGCGCCTCTATATTAACTTCACCGTGTACAACTCACTGATAAACCTCCATATTAACCTCACTCTATACAACACGCTGATGCGCCTCGATATTGACTTCACCCTGCACACCTTGCTGACGCGCTTTCATATTAATGTAACTCCGTAAAATTTGCTGATGCGCCTCCGTTTTAACCTCCATATTTACCTCACTATGTACAACTCGCTGATGCGCCTCAATATTAATCTAACGGTTTACAACTCACTGATGCGCTGTCATATCAACCTTACACTGTACAACTCGCTGATGCACCTCCATATTACCCTCACTTTGTACAACTCGCTGATTCACCTCTATATTAACCCCACTCAGTAAAACTCGCTGATGCACCCCTATATTAACCTCAATGTGCACTCGCTGATGTGCCTCCATCTTAAAGTTACTCTGTACAACTCACTTATGCGCTTCCATATTAATCTGTCTCTGTTTACCTTACTGATGCGCCTACATATTAACCTCACTATGTACAACCCGCTGATGCGCCTCCATATTAACCTCACCATGAAAAAAGAAACTGAGGCGCCTCCATATTAACCTCAGTGTGTACAACTCACTGATGCGCCTCCATATTAATCTCACTCTGTAGAACTCGCTAACGCGCCCCATGTTAACCTCACTAGGTACAACTTGCGGGTGCGCCTCCATATTACCTCACTCTAGACACTTCACTGATGCACCCGTATATCAACCTCATTCTGTAGAACTCCTCGATGGGCCTCCATATTACGTCTCTGTGTACAACTCACTGCTGCACCTCTATATCAATCTCGTTTTTATCCAACTCGCTAATGCACCCTTATACTTACTCTGTAGAACTCGTTGATGCGCCTCTATATTAACGTTACTCTGTGCAACTCCCTAATGCACCTCTCTATTAACCTCACTCTGTACAACTCGATGATGCGACTACATATTAACCTTACTCTTTACAACTCGCTGAGGCGCCTCCATGTTATCCTTCTCCGTATAACTCATTGATGCGCCACCATATTAACCCCACTCCGTACAACTCGCTGATGCGCCAAAATGTTAACCCCACTCCGTACAACTCGCTGATGCGCCTCCACATGAACCTCACTCTGTGAAACTCGATGTTGCGCCTCCATATGAACCTCCCTCTGTATAACTCACAGATGCGCGACCATATTAACTTCACTCAGTACAACCCGCTGATGCCAGGTCATAATAACCTCAATGTGTACAACTCACTGATGCTCCTCCATATCAACCTCATTCTGTGCACCTTCCTCATGCGAGACCATATTGATCTCATTCTGTGCAACTCGCTGAAGTGCCCCATATTAACCTCACTCTGTACAACTCGCTGATGCGCCTGGAAATTAACATGACTCAGTACAACTCGTTGATGCACCCCTATATTAACCTCTCTCTCTGTACACTTGCTGATGCGCCTTCATCTTAAGCTCACTCTGTACAACTTGCTGATGCGCCTCCATATTAAATTCACTCTGTAAAACTCAATGATGCGCCTCCATATTTACCTCACCCTGCAAAACTCACTGATGCGCCCCCATATTAACCTAATCTGTACAACTCACAGATGCGCCCCCAGATTAACCTCACTATGTGCAACTCGCTGATGCACTTCCATATCAATCTCACTCTGTAGAACTCGCTGATGCTCTTCTATACTCAGCTCGCTCTATATAACTCGTTGATGCGCCTCTATATCATCCTCACTGTACACAACTTGTTGATGCGCCTTGACATTAACCTCACTCTGTGCAACTCCCTGATTTGTTCCATATCAACCTTGCAATGTACAACTCGCTGATAGGCCTTTATGTTAACCTCACTCTGTACAACTCGCTGATGCGCCTCCGTCTTAACCTCACCTGTACAACACTCTGATGCCCCTGTATATCAACTTCACTCTGTGCAACTCGTTGATATGCCTGTATTTCAACCTCATTCTGTACACTCGCTGATATGCCTCCATCTTAAACTAACTCTGTATAACTTGCTAATGTGGTTCATATTAAGCTCACTCTTTCAAACACAGTGATGCGCCTCTATATTAACCACACTCTGTACTGCTCAGTAAGCGCCTCCATATTAACTTCACTATGTATAAGTCACGGACGCGCCTCCATATTTTCCTCAGTACAACTCACTGATGCGCCTCCATATATCCTCACTCTGTACAACTTACGAATGCGCCCCCGTACAACTGCACAACTCGCTGATGCACCTCCATATTAACCTCACTCTGTACAGCTCGTTGATACGCCTTTATACTAACCACACTCTAGACAACTCGTGGATGCCCCTCCATATTAGCCTTACTCTGTACAATTTGCTGATGACCTCCATATTAACCTCACTCTGTACAGCTTCTTGATACGAATCCATACTATCGTCACTCTAAACAACTCGAGCATGCGCTTCCATATTACCCTTACTCTATACAACTCGCTGATGCGCCTCCATATAACCTCACTCTGTACAACCAACTAATGTGTCCCCATAATAACCTCACCCTGTACAACTCGCTGATTCACCTCCATACTAACCTGAAACTGTACAACTCACTGATGCGCACCTATATTAAATTGACTCCTTACAACACACCGATGCGCCTCCATCTTAACCTCCCTCTATAGAACACGCTGATTCGCCTCGATATTGACTTCACTCTGCACACCTTGCTGACGCGCTTTCATGTTGATATCACTCCGTAAAATCTGCTGATGCGCCTCCGTCTTAACCTCACTCTGTACAATTCGCGGATGCGCCTCCAAATTTACCTCACTATTTACAACTCGCTGATGCGCCTCCATATCAACCCAACGGTTTACAACACGCTGATTCGCTGCCATATTAACCTTACATTGTACAACTCGCTGATGCACCTCAATATTACCCTCATTTTATACAACTCGCTGATGCGCCTCTATATTATCCTTACTCATTAAAACTCGCTGATGCACCCCTATATTAACCTTACTGTGCACTCGCTGATGTACCTCCATCTTAAAGTCACTCTGCACAACTGGCTTATGCGCCTCCATATTAATCTGACTGTTTATAACTCACTAATGCACCTGCATATTAACCTCACTCTGTATAACCCGCTGATGCGCCTCCATATTAACCTCACTCTGCAAAAAACACTGAGGCGCCTCCATATTAACCTCAGTCTGTACAACTCACTGATGCGCCTCAATATTAACCTCATGCTGTACAACTCGCTAATGCGCCCCCATATCAACCTCACTCGGTACAACTCGCGGGTGTGCCTCCATATTACCTCACTCTGTACACTTTAATGATGCACCTATACAGCAACCTCATTCTGTAGAACTCCTTAATGGGCCTCCATATTACCTCATCGTGTACAACTCACTGCTTTGCCTCTATATCAACCTCACTCTGTCCAACTCGCTGATACATCCCCATACTTACTCTGTAGAACGCGTTGATGCGCCTCCATATAAACATCACTTTGTGTAACTCCCTGATGCGCCTCTTTATTAACCTCACTCTGTACAACTCGCTGAGGCGACTACATATTAACCTTACTGTTTACAACTCGTTGAGACGACTCCATGTTATCCTTTCTCCGTATAACTCATTGACGCGCCTGCATATCAACCCCACTCCGTACAACTCGTTGATGCGCTTCCACATGAACCTCGCTCTGTGAAACTCGATGATTCGCCTCCATATTAATTCCTCTGTACAACTCGCTGATGCGCGGCCATATTAACTTCACTCCGTATAAAGCGTTGATGCCCCGTCATAATAACCTCAATCTGTACAACTCACTGATGCGCCTCCATAACAACCTCACTCTGTACACCTTCCTGATGCACGACCATATTAACCTCAGTCTGTACAATTCGCTGAAGTGCCCCATATTAACCTCACTGTACAACTCGCTGATGCGTCTGAAAATTAACCTGACTCAGTCCAACTCGTTGATGCACCCCTATATCAACCTCTCTCTGTACACTTGCTGATGCGCCTTCATCTTAAACTCACTCTGTACAACTTGCGGATGCGCCTCCATATTAACTTCACTTTGTAAAACTCAATGATGCGCCTCCATTTTAACCTCACCCTGTAAAACTCACTGATGCGCCTCTATATTGACCTGATCTGTACAACTCACAAATGCGCCCCCAAATTAACCTCACTATGTACAACTCGCTGATGCACTTCCATATTAACCTCACTCTGTACAACTTGCTGATGCGCTTCTATACTAAACTCGCTCTATACATCTCGTTGATGCGCCTCTATATTATCCTTACTCTATACAAGTTGCTGATGCGTCTTCATATTAACCTCACTCTGTACAACTCGCTGATTCGTCCCATATCAACCTCACTCTGTACAACTCGCTGATGGGTCTGTATGTTAACCTCACTCTATAGAACTCGCTGATGCGCCTCCGTCTTAACCACACCTGTACAACACTCTGATGCGCCTGTATGTTAACCTCGCTCTGTACAACTCGCTGATATGCCCGCATTTCAACCTCATTCTGTACTCTCGCTGATATGCCTCCATCTTAAACTAACTCTGTACAACTCGCTGATGCGCCTCCATATTAACCTCACTCTGTACTGCTCATTAAGTGCCTCCATAATAACCTCACTCTGTAAAACTCACTGATGCGCCTCCATATAACCTCACTCTGTAGAGCTTACGAATGCGTCCCCGTACAACTGTACAACTCGTTGATGCACCTCCATACTAACCTGAAATTGCACAGCTCACTGACGTGCCCCTATATTAACCTGACTCTTTACAACACCCTGATGCGCCTCCATCTTAACCTCACCTGTACAACTTCCTGATGCGCCTCTATATTAACTTTACTGTTTACAACTCACTGATGAGTTTCCACATTAACTTTACACCATACAACACGCTGATACGCCTCGATATTGACTTCACTCTGCACACCTTGCTGATGCGCTTTCTTATTAATATGACTCCGTAAAACTCGCTGATACGCCTCCTTCTTAATCTCACTCTGTACAACTCGCGGATCCGCCTCTATATTTACCTCACTATGCACAACTCGCTGATGCGCTTCCATATTAACATCACTCTTTGCAACTCACTGATGCGCTACCATATTAACCTTACACTATACAACTCGCTGTTGCACCTCCATATTACCCTCACTTTGTACAACTCGCCAATGCGCCTTTATGTTAACGTTACTCAGTAAAACTCGCTGATGCACCCCTATATTAACCTCACTGTACACTCACTGATGTGCCTCCATCTTAAAATCACTCTGAAGAACTCGCTTATGCGCCTCTGTATAACTCACTGATACGCCTACATATTAACCTCACTATGTACAACTCGCTGATATGTATGTATTTCAAACTGATTCTGTACACTCGCTGTTGCACCTACATCTTAAACTAACTGTGTACAACTCGCTGATGCGGTTGCATATTAAGCTCACTCTTTCAAACTCACTGATTCGCCTCCATATAACCTCACTCTGTACAACTCACGAATGCGCCGCCGTACTACTGTATAACTCGCTGATGCGCCTCCATATTAACCTCACTCTGCACTGCTCATTAAGCGCCTCCATATAATCCTCACGGACGCGCTTCCGTATTAACCTTACTTTGTACAACTCACTGATGCGCCTCCATATAACCTCACTCTGTACAACTCACGAATGTGCCCCCGTACAACTGTACAACTCGCTGATGCACCTCCATATTAACCTCACTCTATACAGCTCGTTGATGCGCCTCTATACTAACCACACTCTAAACAACTCGTGGATGCCCTTCCATATTAGCCTTACTCTGTACAACTCGCTGATGCATCTCCATGTTAACCTCACTCTATACAGTTCCTTAACACGAATCTATGCTAACCTCACTCTAAACAACTCGTGGATGCGCTTCGATGTTAACCTTACTCTGTACAACTCGCTGACGCGCCTCCATATAACTTCACTCAATACAACCCACTAATGCGTCCCCATAATAACCTCACCCAGTACTACTCGCTGATGCACCTCCATACGAAATTCACTTTGTATAACTCGCTGATGGGCCTCCATATAACCTCACTCAATACAACTCACTAATGCGTCTCCATAATAACCTCACCCAGTACAACTCGCTGATGCACCTCCATATGAAATTCACTATGTATAACTCGCTGATGCAAATCAATGCTAACCTCACTCTATACTACTAGTTGATGCGCCTCCATATCAACCTCACTCTCTGTAACGCTCTGATGCGTCTCTGTCTTAACCTCATGTGTACAACTCCCTAATGAGTTTGTATATCAACCTCACTGTGTACAACTCACTGATGCACCTCGATATTAACCTCACTCTGATAACTGGTTGATGCGCCTCCATACTCACTTTACTCTGTACACCTTGCTGATGCGCCTCCATATTCACCTCACTCCGTACAACTCGCTGATGTGCGCCCATCTTAACCTCACTCTGTATATTTTGCGGATGTGCCTTCATATTACCCTCATTTTGTTAAAACTCGCAGATGTCCCTATACATTAACCTCACTCAGTAGAACTCGCTGATACACCTGTATATTAACCTCACTCTGTACAAGTCACTGACGCGCTACCATACTAACCTCACTCTGTACAACTCATTAATGCGCCTCCATATTAACCTCACTCTGTATAACTCACTAATGCGCCCTCATATTAACCTCATCCTGTACAGGTCTTTGATGCACCTCCGTATTAACTTCACCCTGTACAGCTCGCTGATGCGCTTCCATACTAACCTCACACAGTACAACTCGCTGAGGCACCCCTATATCAACCTTACGCTGCACAACTCGTTGATGCGCCTCCATTTTAACTTCACTTGTACAACTTCTTGATGCGCCTGTATATTGACCTCACTGTGTAGAACTCACTGATGTGCCTCGATAATAACCTCACTCTGTACAACTCGCGGATCCGCTTCCATATTGACTTCACTCTGTACACCTCGCACATTCGCCTCCATATTATCCTAACACCATACAACTAGCTTGTGCTCCTCCATCTAAACCTCACAATACAATTCGCGGATGCGCCTTCATATTACCCTCATTCTGCCCAACTCGCTGGTGTGCCTGTATATTAACCTCACTCAGTACAACTCGCTGATGCACTCCTATATTGACCTCACTCTGTACACTCGCTGATGACCCTCCGTCTAAACTCACTCTTTGGAACTCGCTGATGCGCCTCCATAATAACCATACTCTGTCTAACTCTCTGATGCGCCTCATTATCAACGTCATTCTGTACAACTCACTGATGCACCTCCATATTAACCTCACTCTGTACAAGTCACTGACGCGCCTTTATATTGACCTCACTCTGTATAACTCACTGATGCTTGTCCATGTTAACCTCACTCTTTACAACCAACTAATGCGCCCCCATGTAAACCTTACCTTATACAACTCGCTGATACACTTCCATATTAACCACCCTGTGTACAACTCTCTGATGCGCATCCATTCTAACCTCACTCTATACAACTTGATGCGCCTTCATATTAACCTCACTCTCTACAACTCGCTGATGCGCCACCATGATAACCCTACTCTGTCCAACTAGTTGATGTGCCTCAATATTAACCTCACTCTGTACAACTCACTGACGCACCTCCATATTAAACTCACTCTGCACAATTCGCGGATGCGCCTTCATATTAACCTCATTCTGTCCAACTCGCTGGTGTGCCTGCATATTAACCTCGCTCTGTATAACTCACTAATGAGCCCCTATACTAACCTCACCCTGTACAACTCGTTGATGCACCTCCATATTAATTTCATTCTGTATCCTGTACAACTCGCTGATGCGCTTCCATACTAACCTCACTCTATACAATTAGTTGATGCGCTTTCTTACTAACCTCACTCTCTACAACTCGCTGATGCACCACCATATTAACTTCATCCTGTACATCTCGCTGATATATCCCATATTAACCTCACTCTGTACAACTCGCTGATGCGCCTCCATACTAACCTGAAACTCTATAACTCACTGAGGCGCCCCTATATTAACCTGACTCTACAACGTGCTGATGCGCCTTTATCTTAACCTCTCATGTACAACTCCCTGATACGCCTCTATATCATCTTCACTGTGTACAACTCACTGATAAGCCTCCACATTAACCTTACTCTATACAACACGCTGATACGCCTCGATATTGACTTCACTCTGCACACCTTGCTGATGCGCTTTCATATCAATATCACTCCGTAAGACTTGCTGATGCGCCTCCGTCTTAACCTAACTCGTGGATGCGCCTCCATATTTACCTTACTATGCACAACTAGCTGATGCACTGCCATATTAACCTTACACTGTACAACTCGCTGATGCACCTTCATACTACCTTCATTTTGTACTACTCGCTGTTGTGCCTGCATATTAACCGCACTCAGCAAAACTCACTGATGCATCCCTATATTAACCTCATTCTGTACACTCGCTGATGTGCCTCCATCTTAAAGTCACTCTGAACAGCTCGCTGATGCGCCCCCATTGTAACTTGCCTCTGTATAACTCACTGATGCGCCCACATATTAACCTCTCTGTAAAACCCGCTGAGGCGCCTTCGTATTAACCTCGCTCTGTATAACTCACTGATGCGTGTCCATATTAACCTCACTCTTTTCAACTTTCTAATGTGCCCCCACATCAACCTCACCCTGTACAACTCGCTGATACACTTTCATATTAACCACCTTTTGTACAAATCACTGATGCGCTTCCATACTAACCTCACTCTATACAACTCGTTGATGCGCCTTCATATTAACCTTACTCTCTACAACTCGATGATGCGCGACCCTATAAACTTCACTGTGTATATCACGCTGATTCGTCCCATATTAACCTCACTCTATAGAACTCGCTGATGCACCTCCATATTAACCTCAAACTGTACAGCTCACTGATGCGCCTGTATATTAACCTCACTCTGTACAAGTCACTTACGTGCTTCCATATGAACCTCACTCTGTATAATTCATTGATGCGCCTCCATCTTAACCTCACACTGTACAATTCGCGGATGCACCTTCATATTACCCTCATTTTGTACAACTCGCTGGTGTGCCTACATATTAACCTCACTCTTTACAACTCGCTGATAAGCTGCCATATCAACCCCACACTGTACAACTCGCTGATGCACCTCCATATTACCCTCACTTTGTACAACTCGATGATGCGCCTGTATATTAACCTCAGTCAGTAAAACTCGCTGATGCACATCTATATTAATTTCACTGTACAGTCGCTGTTGTGCATCCATCTTAAAGTCACTCTGTACAACTCGCTGATGCGCCTCCATATTAACCTGACTCTGTATAACTCACCGATGCGCCTATATATTCCCCTCACTCTCTACAACCCGCTTAAGCGCCTCCATATTAACCCTACTCTAGAAAACACTGAGTCGCCTCCATATAAACCTCAGTCTATACAACTCAGTGTTGCGCCTCCATATTACCCTAACTCTGTACAACTCACTAATGCGCCTCCATATTAACCTCACTCTGTACAATTCGCTGATGCGCCTCCATATCACCTCACTCTGTACACTTCACTGATGCGCCTGTATATTATCCTCATTTTGTAGAACTCGTTCATGGACATCCATATTACCTCATTTTGTACAACTCACTGCTGCTTCTGTATATTAACCTCATTCTGTGCAAATTACTGATACAGCCCCATACTTACTCTGTAGAACTCGCTGATGTGCCTTCATATTAACGTCACTCTGTGCAACTCCCTGATGCGCCTCTTTATCAACCTCACTATTTACAACTTCCTGATGCGTCTACATATTAACCTTACTCGCTGAGAATCATCCATGTTATCCTAACTCTGTATAACTCCTTGATGCGCTTCCATATTAACCCCACTTCGTACAACTCGTTGATGCGCCTTCATATGAGTCTCACTCTGTGATACTCGATAATGCATCTCCATATTAATCTTCCTATGTACAAATCGCTGATGTTCGTCGATATTAACTCCACTCCGTACAACCAGATGATACGCCGTCACAATAACCTCACTCTGAACTACTCACTGATGCACCTCCATATTAATCTCACTCTGTACACCTTTCTGATGCACGCTCATATCAACCTTAATATGTACAACTCGCTGATGAGTCTGAAAATTAACGTAAGTCAGTACAACTCGTTGATGTAACCCTATATTAACATCTCTCTGTAAACTTGCTGAGGCGCTTTCATCTTAAGTTCAATCTATAAAACTCGCTGATTCGCCTCCATATTAACCTCAATCTGTAAAACTCACTGATCCACTTCCATATTAACCTCAATCTGTAAAACTCACTGATGCGCCTGTATGTCAACCTCAATCTGAACAAGTCAATAACGCGTTTTCTTATTACTCTCACTCTGTGCAACTCAATGATGCGCTTCCATATTAACCTCACTCTGAACAACTCACTAATGTGTCTCCATATTAATCTCACTCTATACAACTCACTGACGCGCCTCCATATTAACCTTACTATGTATAACTCACTAATGCGCCCTCATGATATCCTCATCCTGTAAAACTCTTTGTTGCACCTCCGTACTAACTTCACTCTGTACAGCTCGCTGATGGGCCTCCATACTAACCTCGCTCAGTAAAACTCGCTGATGCGCCAGTATATTAAACTTACTCTGTACAACTCGCTGAAGCACTTTCGTTTTAACCTCACATGTACAACTCCCTGATGCGCCTCTATACTAACCTCATTGAGTACACCTTGCTGACGCGCATCGATATTAACCTTACTCTGTACAATTCGTGGATGCGCCTCCATATTGATTTTACTCTGTACACCTCGCTGATGCTCCTCCATATTAACCTCACTCCATACAACAAGCTGGTGCGCCTCCATCTTAACCTCACTACTACAATTCGCGGATACGCCTTCATATTACCCTCATTCTCTCCAACTCGCTGGTGGTCTGTATATTAACGTCACTCAGCACAGCTTGCTGATGCACCCCTATATTAACCTCATATTGTACACTTGCTTATACCCTTCCATCTAAACTCACTGTGTGTAACTCGCTGATCCGCCTCCATACTATCCATACCCTGTCCAACTCACTGATGTGCCTCCATGTTAACCTCACTCTGTACAACTCACTGATGCGCCTCCATATAAACGTCAATCTGTACAAGTCACTAACGCACCTCCATATTTACCTCACTCTGTATAACACATGGAGCCCGTCCATTTTGAGTATACTCTTTACAACTCACTAATGCACACCAATATTAACCTCACCCTGTACAACTAGCTGATACACTTCCCTAACAGCCAACTTTTGTACAACTCGCTGATGCGCTTCAATGCTAACCATATTCTGTCCAACTCGTTGATGAGCCTTCATATTAACCTCAAACTCTACGACTCGCTAATGTGCCACCATGTAAACTTCACTCTGTACACCATACTGATACGTACCATACTAATCTCACTTTATAGAACTCGTTCATGCGCCTCCATATTAATCTCAAAATGTACAACTCACTAATGCGCATGTATATCAACCTCACTCTGTGCAAATCACAGACGTGCTTCCATATTAACCTCACTCTGTACAAATCACTAATGCGCCATCATAATATCCTCATCCTGTACAACTCGCTGATGCACCTCCTTATTAACGTCACTCTGTACAGCTCGCTGATGCGCGTTCATACTAGCCTCACTCAGTAAAACTCGCTGATGCGCCATAATATTAAAGTTACTCTGTACAACTCGCTGAAGCGCCTCCGTTTTAACCTCACTTGTACAACTCCCTGATGCGCCTCTATATTAACTTCACTGTGTACAACTTGATGATGCGCCTCGATATTAACCTCACTCTGTACAACTCGTGGATGCGCCTCCGTATTGACTTTACTCTGTACACCTCGCTGATGCGCCTCTATATTAACCTCACTCCATACAACTAGCTGGTACGCCTCCATCTTAACCTCACACTACAATTCGCGGATACGCCTTCATATTACCCTCATTCTCTCCAACTCGCTGGTGTCTCTGTATATTAACCTCACTCAGCACAAATCACTAATGCAACCCTATATTAGCCTCTCTCTGTACACTCGCTCATGCCCTTCCGTCTAAACTCACTCTGTGTAACTCGCTGATGCGCCTCCATAATAACCATACCCTGTCCAACTCACTGATGTGCCTCCATATTAACCTCACTCTGTCCAACTCATTGATGCGCCTCCATATTAACGTCAATCTGTAGAAGTCACTGACGCGTCTCCATATTTACCTCACACTGTATAACTCATGGAGCGCGTCCATATTAACCTCAATCTTTACAACTCACAAATGCCCTTCCATCTTAACCCAACCTCTACAACTCCCTGATACGCCTGTATATTAACTTCACTGTGTACAACTCATAGATAAGCCCCCACATTAACCTCACTCTCTACATCACGCTGATGCGCTTCGACATTGTCTTAACTCTGCAAACCATGCTGATGGGCTTCAATATTGATATCACTCTGGAAAACTCGCTGATGCGCCACCGTCTTAACCTCACTCTGTACAACGCGTGGATGCGCCTCCATATTTATCTCACTATATACAACTTGCTGATGCGCCATCATATTAACCTTACACTGCACAACTCGCTAATGCGCTGCCATATTATCCTTACACTGAATAACTCGCTGATGCACCTCCATACTACCCTCGCTTTGTACAACTCGCTGATGTGTCTGTATATTAACCTCACTCAGTAAAACTCGCTGATGCACCCCTATATTAACCTCACTGTACACTCGCTAATGTTCCTCCATCTTAAAGTCACTCTCTACAACTGGCTGATGCGCCTCCGTATTAACCTGACTCTGTATATCTCACTGATGCGCCTACATATTAAACTCACTCTGTACAACCCGCTGATGCGCCTCCATATCAACCTCACTCTGTACAAACCGCTGATGCGCCTCCACATTAACTTTATTCTGTACACATCTCTAATGCGTCCAGTATTATCCCCGCTTTGTACAACTCGCTCATGCGCCTCTATATTTACCTCAATCTGTAAAACTCACTGATGCGCCTGTATATGAACCTCAATCTGTACAAGTCAATGTCGCGTCTCCTTATTAATCTCACTCTGTGCAACTCAATGATGCACTTCCATATTAACCTCACTGTGAACAACTCACTAATGTGTCTCCATATTAACCTCACTCTATACAACTCACCCACACGCCTCCATATTAACTTCATTATGTATAACTCACTAATGCGCCCTCATAATATCCTCATCCTCTACATCTCTTTGTTGCACCTCCGTACTAACTTCACTCTGTACAGCTCGCTGATGCGCCTCCATACTAACCTCGCTCAGTAAAACTCGCTGATGCGCCAGTATGTTAAACTTACTCTGTATAACTCACTGAAGCGCCTCCGTTTTAACCTGACTTGCACAACTCCCTGATGCGCCTCTTTTCTAACCTCACTGTGTACAACTTGCTGACGCGCCTCGATATTAACCTTACTCTGTACAATTCGTGGATGCGCCTCCATATTGACTTTACTCTGTAACCTCGCTGATGCACCCCTATATTAACCTCACATTGTTCACTCGCTGATGCCCTTCCGTCTAAACTCACTCTGTGTAAC
>JAUUDZ010434024.1:0-13509 GCA_032361705.1 Panulirus versicolor
ATAGTTGTTTAACATTTTGGGTATCATGCAGTTATCCCTAAGCATGTGGCTTTTTTCTTCGGTAGAGGAAATTTACCGTTTTCTGTGATCTGCCTTGTAGTTGGGTTCTTCGTCGTTCGGCATACTAGGAATAGTACCTCTGTTACGCTTCCTTGGTATATATTCCTCGACCGTAACGACCACAGGTCACATTAGCCGTAACTCTTGCATGAGTGAGTGATGTGATATCAGTGCGTCCCAAGTTTGTATATTCAAACCTAATACAAGAATTTGGACCTCTGGAGTGGAGTGCCGAACACTTATTTGTGCTAAGACGATTCATTGTTTATGTTTATATTTAGTGTCAGACTTAGAATATTCTTATAAAACTAACATACTCTGTGAAAGTTCGTTGTGAACAGTGCGGGTGACTGTTAAAGGCAGTGATTATCAACAGATGTAAAATTGATTGCAGTGTCGTTCCCTCGGAGTAAGAATATACATCAGGGGCCTCACGCCTCAAGCCATAATCGGCCTGTTAAGGTTGTTTATGCTCTAATTAGGTAAGAATATCTTTACATATAGTTTTGATAGGTCTAACCACTGATATGGACCATGTATGTAGCCTTAGAATTATATGTAACGTCTGTCGAAAATGTTTGATGACTAGTTTAAAAGAAATTAGATGTTGACGAACTTAATGACCATGGCAGTGGCTAGGCTTAAAGTCCAACTGACTAGCCCAACGCTGAAGCCCTTCTGTTGTTAACAGTCTTTGATGATTTGGGTTAGGATTTGATGGATCTAATCCGTTGTAAGATGAACATGTATCAAGATGGGTTACAATAATGATGTAAACGTTTACCTACATTTTTGTTCCTCCTATCAGTATCCCAGTAATTTATAATACAGGAATATCAGAGGATGTGTGTTACAGTGAGGAATTTCCCCCTGTATCAGGATGCTAGGTTAGATGTGAAGATTACATGTTCATATTCATTATCGTAATATGTAATTTAGATGAGAATCGTATGTTCATGTGCAATAACTCAGGTGTCAATATCCGTAATAGCCTAGGAGAGAATCATGAGTTCATATGCATTATTGTAAGAGGTAAGCGTCAGCCCCCAGGCTAGGTTAGGTAAGAATAATAGGTTTTTATGCAGTATCGTATGTGTCAATCCCCCAGTTGGTTTCGGTGAGAATCATAGATTCGTCTGAAGTTAATTTCAGGTGTGGTTTCTGAGGCACCACACATTTGAATGCTCCTGTATTATGTACCTATGATCATATATCATGTTTCTATTAACTCGTCAAACTATTTAATTGCTTTTGAATCGAGCATTATGTGCGGAAACATTCCCTGGGAAGTGTAATTTTCGTTTTTGTGAGAATATAGAACCTTCTCATGGTAACTATTTTTCCTGTAGAAGTAAATTTAGTTATTTCACCGCAGTACTCATTTGCTTTCGTAGCTTATCGTTATTTTTCTTAAGAACCTACTTTAGTAACGCATTTCACTCAATTAAAGATAAACAGTTCATTTAAACCTATGAAGAAAATGATTGTGTTGATGGTACTTCATCAAAGTAATTCAAGTAATATTTAAACGCTCGATTGTGACTTTTTTACTTGAATATCATTATGATACACATGCGTAGCCTTCTTTTAATATCACAGAGCGAACCCGGCAAACTAACCGCTTGACCAGGTTCCACTCCCTGACGTAGCGCAAGGACTATTTTGCCGACATTTTGATGTATTACGACAACTAAGAGAACAGAACTTTTAGATTTGGTTAGCTTGATTCACATCCAATCCTGACGAGTTGTTTCTGTTCTCGGGCCACATATTTTCTCCAGCAATATATATTTTTATCATGGATCTATTTTCCCTTGAAAGGTAAATAAAGAAATATGCGCCTCTGACGTGTGGTGCAGCACAGTTTGCTTAGTTTGAAAATGAAATGGAAAAGTTTGTCACACCGTAGGAAACGCTCAGACGTAATTCTTTTTTTCTTTTTTTGTCCAATGTTATCCATCCAAGGTAAGCTTAACCAACAGTAACTACAAGGTCGTTAGCGTTCCGATATTGTAACGTTTACCAGTGGACTTGTTTTAACAGCCTATACTAACCCCATCTAACCTAAAGAAAACCAACCAGATTAAACGTTAACAATTTCATTAAATCAAATTATCTCTGCTAGATTAGGTTTGTGTAAGACATGGACTTTATATTTGAATCTAACTCCTGAAGATTCTCATCTCATGTAAAGAATAGTCATATCATGTTAGTGTGGTGTCTTATGCTATTTTGTGTACTTTATTTTCGTGTGATGTTCCTCGAATTATGTATACACTACAATTAGCTTTTCACAGCCGCTGTGGATTAGACGTGCGAAAATGCTTCAGAAACTTGTACATGATATAAAGTATTGAATTATTATTATTATTATTATCATTATTATTATCAGGAGGACTGATGGAAAGCAAATGCTCTAGGTCAATACTTGGTATGGGGAGCGTTGACCATTGTCAAGAATGATAGCATCAGAGAGAGGTGTGGTAGGAAGATGAGCATGAATGAGAACTGAACGGGGTGTGCTACCGTGGTTGAACTTATGGATAAGATGAGTGGGTAATACCGTAAGTGGATTGGTGATTATTAGCGCTTATGCACCTATCCATGAGAAGAAAGACCATGAGAGACAAGCGTTTTGGGAGCAGTTGAGTGAGTTTGTCAGCAGTCTTGATGTAAGAGACCGAGTATTAGTGATGGGTGATTTAAATGCTAAGGTGACTAATGTGGCAGTTGAGGGTATAACTGGGAGACATGAGGTATTCAGTGTTATGAATGGAAAGGACTGGTGATTGCGAATACCTGGTAAGAGGGATAAACAAACACAAGTACACCTATATGAGTAAGGAATCTGGTCAACGGGCATTATTAGATTACATTTTGATTGATAGGCGTGTAAATGGGAGATGTTTGGATGTAAATGCGCTGAGAAGAGCAGCTGGTGGGATGCCTGAGCACTGTCTTGTGGAGGCGAGGATGATGATTTGTAAAGATTTGCGAAAAAGGGGAAACATGGTTAGTGAGAAGAGAGTGGTGAAAGTAAATGAGTTTGGAAAAGCGACTTGTGTAAAGAGATATTACGGGGGACCGAGTTCAGAACTGCAGAAGGTGATCGTAAATAAGCAAGAGGAATAGGTGAGAAATGGGAGGTATTTAGGGAAGCATTGCTGGCATGTGCAAGAAATGGGTGTGGCATGCGCATGGTGGGAGGTGGGAAGGTTGATTAGGTTAGTGAGTGGTGGGATAAAGGAGCAAAGCTGCTAGTGAAATAGAAGTGAGGCGTTTGGTTGTTACTTACAGGGAAGTAGTGCAAATGATTGGGGAATATTGAAGAGAAAGCAGCAGGAATTCGAGAGGAAGGTGTTGGGGTTGAAAAAAGGGCAAATGAGAGTTGGAGTGAGCAAGTATTAGTAAACTTTAGATAGAAAAAGATGTTTTAGAAGGAAGTAAATAATATGCGAAAGTCAAGAGAACAAATGGGAACATCGGTAAAGGTGGCAAAAGGGGAAGTGATAGTCGGTGATAATGAAGTGAGGAGATGGATTGAGTATTTTGACGGGTTGTTGAATGTGTTTGATGATAGAATGGCCGATGTAGTGTTTTGGTCGCGGTGGTATGCGGAGTGAGTCATGGAAAGTGGTTTGGTAAAGAGGGAAGATGTAACAAAGCGGTTGGAGTAGATGGTATTGCAATTGAATTAATTGAGAAAGGAATGACTGTGTTGTGATTGCTTGAGTAAGATTTTCATTGTGTGTATGGATCATGGTGAGGTGCCTGAGGACTGGCGGAATGCATGTATAGTGCCATTGTAGAAATTTCAGGGGTATAAGTTTGTCGAGTATACCTGGTAAGTTGTATAGCAGGGTATTGATTAAGAGGGTGAAGGAATGTGCAGAGCATCAGAGTGGGGAGGAACATTGTGGTTTCAAAAGAGGTAGAGGGTGTGTGGATCAGATGTTTGCTCTAAAGAATGCTTGTGAGAAAAACTTAGAAAAACAGATGGATTCATGTATTCATGCATGCGTGCATCTGGAAAAGGCATATGGTAGGGTTGATATAGATGCTTTGCAGAAGGCCTTAAGAATATGCGATGTGGTAGAAAAGTTCCTAGTAGTGAGATTTTATCAAGGGTGTAAGGCATGTGTACGAGTAGGAAGAGATGGGAGTGAATGGTTTGTCTGCGGCAGAGGTGTGTGATGCCACCATGGTTATTCAATTTGTTTATGGATGGGACGGTAAGGGAGATAAATGCAAGGGTCTTGGAGAAAGAGGCAAGTATGCCGTCAGTGGAAAGGATGAAAGAACCGGGAAGTGAGTCAGTTGTTGTTCGCCTGGTGGCAGACTCGAGTGAGAAACTGCAAAAGTTGTTGACTGAGTTTGAAAAAGTGTTTCAGGGGAGAAAGTTTGGAGTGAATGTGAAAGAAAAACAAAGTTGTTAGGTTTAGCAGACTTGAGGGACAGGTTAGTGGGAGTGTGAGTTTAGCTAGAGAAGAATTGGAGGAAGTGAAGCGCTTTAGATACCTGAGAGTGGACTTGACAGGGAATGGAACCATGGAAGTCGTAATTTGTCGTAGAGTGGGGAAGACGGCAAAGGTTCTGGGAGCGCTGAAGAATGTGTGGAAAGAGAGAACGTTATCTGGGAGAACAAAAATGGGTATGTTTGAAGGAATAGTAGTCTCGCCAATATCATATGGATGCGAGGCATGAGCTATGAATAAGTCTTTTGCGGAGGAAGGTGGATGTGTTGGAAATGAAATGTGTGGGGACAATATGCGGTATGAGGTGGTTTGATCTAGTAAGACATGAAAGGGTAAAAGATGCGTGGTAATACAAAGAATGTGGTTGAGAGAGCAGATGACAATATGCAAATCATTATCTTTGAATTATCTGTATGCCATTGAATTATCTGTATGCCATCTAAATCTTACCACACTAATCTTTGAGTTTCTGATTTCTTCCACTATTATATACAGCCTTGGAAGGACCCAGTGGTCTATTGCTATTTGAATTGCGTTGTATTTATAAACCACCGAGTATGGAGGAATGTTATGGTGGATGATAGGTAGAACATCTTAACTGTAATGCAGTTGAAAGAGAATTGCTAGTGGGTAGCAGGAACAATTGTAGATCTGAAACTGGAAAAGCTCCTCGGGTCCCTGGGTAGAAATCCTAAGACTGGGAGATCTGGTCTTGCATCACGTAGGTCAGTGTAAACTTGCAAAGGACCTGAGACTGTCGCACTTTTCTGTTATCAGGTCTCATCATATCACAGCCATATCCTTTCGACCAGGACTGTCTGGAAGACGCGTCCTTACCTCTCTTGGATATCTTAACCACTATGGAGGAAGTTTGAGGTTAAATTTTTTCCATTATTTGCTGGAAATTTGTTGTAGGCATTAACTTTTCCTTTTGATTCATCTTGGAGTTCCTGTGCTACTTCTCATTGCCCAGTTTTGTATTGTCTCGGAAGCTTGTACTTTGTACTTTGATAACGTTCCTAATACTGAGGTGGAGGCAGTGATACAGACATCGCCGTGAGTGACACTCCACACGAGTTGTAACCTCATGCCACACTCAGGGCCTCATCCACGACGTGCCGGGCAGGACCAAAGGTCATAGAGTGTAGGCATCTTATATTAAGAGTTTGGTGTCTTCTTCGTACTTGTTGCATCGTGGACCTGAAGGGTTGTGTTGAATCGGTTCTTCTAGTATAGTAGGGATGGGTGACGTCCGGAGAGATGGGAAATTGTAAATCATGTTAGTGTGGGGCTATGGTTTCTGATGGATGGATGTCTAGTAAGGTGGTTTTGAAGATTGAGTTGGGAGGGTGGTTGTTTAGTGCTTGGCGGGTAATTTCAGTGTATGTGTTTGGTCAGTGTTACGTTTGCTGGGTGTGAGGGGATCTGTAAGTAGGGGTTGCTGAAGTATAAGGCAGGGATGAACTTTTTTATTTTTGCTTGGTAGTTGGTGGTTAGTTATGGAGTGGTTCTGATGGGCGTTTCTTTTTTTTTTTTTTTCAAAGAATTGAGTGCCTCGCATAATGAGGTGGAATTGTATTGAGACGATCATTGTGTCATTGTGTAAGTGTTTGTTATGAGTGCCCGGTTTCGTACGAGTTACAGATTTGTTTTATTATCTTTTGAGAGGATGGAAGACCGGGCAGATGAGGTGTAGTCTAGAGGGAAGTTGATGAATTATTATTTGTTGAGGATGTTGAGAGGTTCTTTTTCTTGTCCAAATATTATGCCAGTTAGTGTTCTGAAGGCATTCACTTTGTGTGTTGCTTTTGTGTTAATGTTATTAGTTTGGGGAGTGAATGACGTGTGTGTCATTGGCGGTGTTTGGTTCAGTGTGTGAGCTGAATTCTTGCCTGTCTGGTGTGAAAGGAGTGACTGAAGACCTGTGTGGAGATGCAGATATTCTCCTCTGGGTGAGTCATTGTTCCAGTTCTGCACTATAATGCTGCATGTTTGTTGTTGTTCCTGTGGTGTTAGGATGTTGCGATGTGATTGTGAGGTCGTCTGCATTTGGGAGGACCATCATTTTTGTGGTTTTCTGGAAGTAATGGGAGGTCGCACTGGAGGAGATTCGAGAGGTTTAGACAAAGAACTGCTTGTTAGTGAACTCTAATGTAAAGGTGAAAGGTTTTCAGATATGAAGGCACAGCGATTAACTCTGAAATGGAGGCTGGTTATGAAATTGGCCGACCACTTTTTATCATTGTTGCGGTGGGCAGTGTCAAGTGTCGTTTGTGTGAAGATGTGCTTGGGTACAATGCCAAATGCATTGTCCATGTCTGTGTATTGCTGGACGTGTGTTTTGTTTGGTTGAAGCCATCTAGAATGCGCTGCGTGAGGTCAGTGTATAGAGTGGAGGTGGAGTGGTTGGGTCTGAGGCCGTGGTGTGTAGGTGAGTGTGTGATATTTGCTTCATTCTGTTGTGGATCAGTTATCCACAGAGTTTGGATACTGAAGACTAAAGTGATAGAGGGCGGTAGGAGAAGGGGGAGTTGGGTGGTTTGGAGGGTTTTAGGATTGGTATTATATCAGAAATTTTTCAGGTGTTAGGGATTTTGTTGTGTACCCAAGAATCGTTGAAGACTTCACTAAGTGCTTGGATTGTAACTTGGCGAAAGTTTTTTATGCGAAAGTTTGATATGTTGTCAGACCTGATGCAGGAGAGCATAATGTTGTCAGGGCCTGGTGTAGGAGAGCATAGTGTTGACAGGGCCTGGTGCAAGAGAGCTAAATGTTGTCAGGGCCTGGTGCAGGAGAGCTTATTGTTGTCAGGGCCTGGTGCAGGAGAGCTTATTGTTGTCAGGGCCTGGTGCAGGAGAGCTTATTATTGTCAGGGCCTGGTGCAGGAAAGCATATTGTTGTCAGGGCCTGGTGCAGGAGAGTTTAAGGTTTTACTTGCATTGCTTTTATTGGTGGATGTGAGGGTCGGTGGGTAGTAGTCAGGGCAAATGTTGTGTAGGTTTTCATGACTTTCCTGCATCGGGATGTGGTTGGTTTGTGGCTGATATTCGAGTAGTCTTTCATGAGTACGCTCGTGTTTTCTGTGGAAGGGAATGGGTCAGAAGTGCTTCATGAGGGGGAGGGGGTGCGCCGGAGTCGGTTGCTTTGGGGCTTGTCGTTTACTGTGGTGAGGAAGGAGTGCCAGTTAGCAGCTTGCCTTTCAGAGATGAGATTGGTGATGGTGTTGTATAGAGTGTGAGTATGCTGTCTGATTTTAGTTGGGGCTGGTTTTTTGTTGTATCAGGAGTGTAATTCATCAGAAGTTTGGGGTGTATTACTTTCTATGTCGTTGTGGAATATCTTTTTTGCTGGCTCGGTTGGAGATGATGATGATGAAGTTTGAGACTACATGATTTATAAATGAAAATCATTTATACTGACACTGGATCTTTGTTTCTGAATACTGTACTAAGGCTGACCAGTGGACGGGATAGTCCGGATGGAGTGTTATCAGGATGGGTATGTCGTTAAAGGTCAGTTGGTGCAGCGTACTCCAGGCGGTCTGTGTCTTTAAGTGTTCGTGAGCAGAAGGTGTTGTATGGCTGTATGGCGAGGTTGGCCGCTGGAGACGGTGGGTTGAGGATATTGAGAGGTAACAGATAATAATCTACGAGAAGTTCACGTTCGGGATCTTGGGTGTCGATCTGAGCCAAGTGGGATGATGGGCGCTGAAATCTCGACAGAGTTAGTGCCGAGGATGCTGGTTAGGTGTTTCTAGTGAGACATGTGGAAGAGGATGGTATGAGAATTGATCATGTTGTTATTTCTGTGAAGCTTTATTCTTACTGATTATATTTATATGGTGCTGTGAGCTGTCTTGTAGTGTCAGTGATATTGGAGAATGACATGGTTTGGTGGCCAAGTCTTATGAGTCCTTCTCTTTCTCCCTGTTGTCTGTCTTCTCTTACGTCAGCGAGTTTCGGATCTGTGGTCTTGGATTTGGTCGAGTATTTCTGTGTTTGTTTCTGTTGGCGTTAAGTTTTAGGATGTTTAGTTTGTCGCTGGGGTTCTGTCGAGCATTAGAGTTTATTTGTGAACAAGAGAAACTGAGTGTTGTGTGTTTTTGTTGAGTGTTTGTGCAGGGGGTTGGGGGTTTGTATGGGTGTTATGGGAGTTACTGTCAGAGTGGCTGCTACATGTCCAGTGCTGTGAGTAGACATTCATGGAAGACAGTGATGTGCGGTAGAAGTGGTGCCCTTGTATGCAGTTGGAGGATCTGATGCAGTCGTTCATTTTGGTGGTGGGAGTTTGGCACTGTGGTCAGAAGTATACTGGTGTACCAGGGTCTGGGTTAATGTCACCACTTGGCAGTTGTAGTTGGGAGTTGATGACTGGGCCATTATCCTCCAGTAGTGGAAAAAAGTGTGCGACTTTGTGAATGGGTCTGGCACAGCGGCCATGGACACCTCGAGGCTGCGTTGCGCGCGGGAGCAGGGGTAGGCGTCTACTTTGGAGCAAGAAGACATTATCTGGGTGCACTCCCTCGGTGGGTAAAAGGCGTCCACATAGGTTGATTGCAGACCATCCTCGGTCCATTGCGGCTCAACATGTTCAATCACAGGTCCTCCTACAGTGGACGCAGACTGTAAGGATATTTAATGATTTAGCTGACTGATGTAAGGAGGGTAGTAAGTATTCTTGATGTACAAAGTCTTGGGAATAGGAAAAGGAAGACTTACATAATGTGCAGCAAAAGGTATGGTCTTTTAGGGGCAAATGGACTGTGAAATGTAGGATCACGATTTTCCTTTCCACAATGCACAGGCACATCCCCTCCTCCCCAATGTACAA
This sequence comes from Panulirus versicolor, assembly GCA_032361705.1. Taxonomy (NCBI): domain Eukaryota; kingdom Metazoa; phylum Arthropoda; class Malacostraca; order Decapoda; family Palinuridae; genus Panulirus; species Panulirus versicolor. The sequence continues at coordinate 9,366 of JAUUDZ010434024.1, forward strand.
GTATTCCCCCCCTCTCTTTGTCCCTCTCTCCCACAAAAGCAATTTCGCCCTGAATCCCCATAAGTCTCGACACACTCTACCGTACGATGTGAAAGTTAAAAACCACATGGTCGCTGCCAGTCGTAGGCTATGTGTCATTTACCGGAGGCAGGATAGATAGTAAGTCTGTATAACTGACAATTGTTTCATGTTCGTGAAGATGACGTCAAGCCTACTTGAGGTCGGTGAATATCATACACTTGGTGAATGTTGCACTCGTTCTTCAAGACACCTTAGGTACACATGTTCAGGAGCCTCGGGCGTGATGTAGGTAGGGAGAGAATGGTGGGAGTGTATGAGAATAAAGGCAAATTTTTTATCAAAGGATATGGGAGATCATGATGTTAGGTTAATTTGCATGGTGTAGAATTTGACGTTGTGAATGAGTTTCAGCATTTTGGAGTGACCTTCAGTAAGGTTGGTAGTGGGAGGGATAAAGTTGAATGAGTCTTACATAGGAGAAGATGTGTGTGTGTGTGTGTGTGTGTGTGTGTGTGTGTGTGTAGTGGAGCTTCTGATGAATGGGAATGATAATTGAAACTGGAAGAGTACATAAAGCTTGTATGGAAGAACGCATGTCCCATCGCTGATGCACGTATGCATGTGAATCTCAAGGGCCCGTAAGACTGAGAAGGTACTTTGTAAAATCAGGAGAGGCTGATAACATTTTGCATGGTATATTTGGAACTGGCACAGGAGAGATAAAGATATGAGAATGGTATGATGTAGTGAGAGGGTTATGATGTAGTGTGAGGGTTTGATGTGGGGTGAGTTATGATGTAGTGTGAGGTACAATGTGATGTGAGGGTATGATAAGATGGGGGTATGATGTGTTGTGAGGTATGATAGGGGGGTGAAGTACAATGTGGTGTGAGGTAGGATAAGATGTAATGGTATGGTGTGGAGTGAGGTATGATGTGGTGTGAGATATGATAGGGTGTAAGGTACAATGTGGTGTGAGGGTATAAGATGTGAGGGTATGCTTGTGGAGTGAGGTATGATGTGGTGTGAGGTATGTTGTGGTCTGAGGTATGATGTGGTGTGAGGGTATGATAAGATGTGGGGATATGATGTGTGATATATGGTAAGGTGTGAGGTACGATGTGGTGTGAGAGTATGGTTTGGTGTGAGGGTATGATGTGGAGTGAGGTATGATGTGTTGCGAGATATGATGTGGTGTGAGCCATAATATGGTATGAAGAAATTATTATAAAGGCTTGGAAAGATGACAGGCTGGTCAAGGTATACGGTAGAGGGTATGTACAAGCAGACTTCGGGGAAGATGGCTGTGTGTAGTGACAAAATTGATCAGGGTTTGTCTCAGAAGAAGATAAAAGACAGGGGATCGGGTACTTCAAAATCATTCGGAGTAAGGATTCATGAAACATGAAAAGAGACGTTGGTCTCCCTTGAGGTTTCAACACAGTGTAAAGTTAAAAGGAAACGGGACGTTTATAATGTGGTGGTCCGTATTTCAACTTACTGGGCTCATAAGGAAGTGTGCTACTTCGGACCAGCACGTTCTCCGTCCCAGAGGCTGGTGATACATATTTAGTCTGATAGACAGGTAGATACACAGATAGATACGTAGATAGACAGATTTGGTTGTCGTCTGATAAGCGAACGGTTGGTTATTCGATTAGTAACTGGCTCTTTAGGCCTATTGACTTCCAGTGTTATTATTCCCGAAGATAAAAAAAAATCCTTCAGGTGTTATAGATAATTCTCAGGTCATATAGGGGGAGATTGATTTATTTTTTGGCAAAATGCATAAATAGTGAACACATTCAAGTATTTTTACCACGGATAGCACACAGATTATAAGCAAATTACTATTTCCAATGTGGTTCCAAGTTATCAGAAGCATGACTTCCCTTTATCAGTTTTGAATATGACAGAATTACGCTGATTTCCTTTTATTATATCTGTGATGGATTCTCATGAAAAGTTGGCCATTAAGCCTTTTGATTTCTTATTGGTTGATTTTATTAAAAACGATATTGTGTTCCATTTCTAGTTTGAGACATTCTTATTATAGATAGTCCTCTAAAAATTTCGTTTTCTTTTATAGATCAAACTACTCATTTTCTATTTCATGTAGGCAATAACTATAGAAATTTTTCTTGTGTTTCTCTAAACCTGTAAACAGTGCATGAGACCAATTTCTTAAAGCATTGCTCTCTGAGTCCACTTTCCAAGCTCGTAATTAGTTGAAAAGTCACGGGATGTTTAAGTAGTGAGGTAATGGTCGCATGTCATGGCGTGCTGAAGTAGCGTAAGAAACGAAAAGTATAGTTGTTACGAAATCACTAAAGAATAATGTAGATAAAGGGGGATAAAGAGAAAATGGGAGTGTAGTAAGGACTCTGGCTGGTAAAGAAGTTACGAGTGTAAGAAAGTCCCATTTTTTAACGAATTAGATATTTTCGCAATCCCTTGGGATAGGGGAATGAGAATAGCACCCACATATCTCATGGGTATCGTACTAGGCGATGAAGAGTGGCGGGAGGAGCAATGGAGGAGGGTGGTGTGGAAGCTGCAAATCCTTCCCTCATGTGTCATTACCCTCTGAAGGTAGGAAGAGAAAAGGAAGCAAATCGGAGAATTTTCCTCGAAGGCTTCTTTCCTGACGCCACATTAGCTAAGGTCAGAAACAACAGATAGGAAAAAATAAGGAAAATAGGTTTCAGGCAGATTATATCCAGGCATCGTTGATAAGGTTCTCTGTGATGTAACGTCTCCTTACCACGAATGTATGCCTGTATGGACATGTCTGTGTCAACTCCCCCTTCGTATTTAGGACGGTTGTTATTATGTCAGCAGCTGTTAACACTACAAGATTTTCAGTTCATATTACAAGTTATTTAGGGTATGAATATCAAGATACCTGCCATGTACTGACATGTCTGTCTGTGATAAGCAGTGGTTAAGGAACTTAAGTTTGTTGGAGACTTGTGATGAATGTTGGCGCTTTTGATCTCTTTAGAATCCAAGATGCCTCAGGGAAGCGAGTACTAACACACAGGTATACGTTATAAACTACGATACATCAGTTGTACCGTAGCTGCTGGTATAACAATTCTCTTATAGTGTCTTTACTTTTTGTAAAACATATTCTGAGGAAATATATAACGTTCATATTTCATATTTGTTCTGTAATTGTTTTTTGTTAGTCGTATTTTCATATGGATTTATTTGTTTGCTTTCGTCTCCCCCGCCACAGGGACGGTAGAGGTGTCTAGTGTTATCCTTGTTGCTCCGTGCCTCCGTCTCTACTTAGGGGACCGTCTGACCTGGAAGTGATATCCTAGATCTGTTATGCATTATGGATTTCATAATGATTTTCGGAGACATGTGAGGTCAGGTGTCGCGAACCTTTCCATGCTTTTGACTGGTCTGATTTATTCATTCACATCAGTAATGTGTGTGTGTGTGATCTCTTACAAATTCATCAGCGCAGCACAATTTTTATGTAAGTATAATCCTCTTTCTCTCTTCTCTATTTCTCCTCAACTTTGTACTGAATTATTCCTCTTCTACGAGGCAACAGTCGATTTACTTTGTTCGGTGTGACGCAGTCAGAGGTCCACTGCTTCACCTCTGTAAGAACTAGATCTTCGTGGAGAGTTATCTTCGAGTATTTTGATCAGTCCCGCGGCAGTACAGGATGTGAGGTTTGCGGTGATTATGACACCTTCTGTGGACTAGGTATGGGTCCGTCTGTTTGGCATGTAGCGAGAGAATGATTGGGCATAGATGAATAGGAGTGAGGAATTCAGAGAGCGATCACATAACCAGATATAATCCGTTACTGTAGTTTTGATGATCATTTGTTTAGGGGAGGTTATGATTACACTTTGGAAACAATAAAGGATCACTGTGAGGAAGTACCGTAGTCACGTGCAAAACTTCCACTACGTGTTTCATGCATGTCGTAACTCCCTGGTGTGCACGTAACATGGAGTAGCATTCACGGGCTGCCCAGGGTCGAGCGCATCCGTTCGAATCCTGGTTACGTCAGTTGGTCCACAATCAACCCAGCTGTTTATCCACACCCATAGAGATTGGTCGATAAAATGGGTACCTGGCTCAGGCTTTATATATA
>JAUUDZ010434034.1:0-13509 GCA_032361705.1 Panulirus versicolor
ATTACTCCCGTCTCCCCCTTGTGACTGTAGTCTGTCATGACTGGCTCTTCCCCAGCCGTCGTGGATGTGTATTTCCCTCTCTCCCATCGGAGTCCGCGACGCCTGGCTTTAATTCTCATGTTGATGGCAGAGGGAGGATACCTTGCGTCTGAAGGTTGATGATACAGTGTGTCAACGTGACGCATCTGAGGATATTAAGCGTTACGGCTATAGACTTCAGCCACCCTGGTAATGATCTCTGGACTCTGGTGTGTGCAGTCCATAACACTAACTGTAGTGGTCTAAGAAGCCGAAGACTTCCAAAGCAAAAGAAGCGTCTTCATTGAACAAAGGAGTGCAGTGGAGATTAAGCAGCGACGTACCATCTAGGTCCTTTCGAGGCTGTCAGATATCAGAAACAGGAGCAGAAAGACACGTCAGATATGCATATCATGACAGGTTACATGTCCCACACTGTGGTACGACCGCGGATATGACCCGCTGTCTTTAGCCAGCTTGACCCCCAACTCGAGCTGGTTAATATGCCGCTGCACCGAAGGCGAGAGACGTGATTTTTTTTTTTCTCCCTCTCGGCTTTGAATGGAAAGAAAGGTCCACGTGGTATGAAGGGCAGAGGATGGATGGAGAGAGAGAGAGAGAGAGAGAGAGAGAGAGAAGAGAGAGAGAGGAGGTGCGAAGGTTTGGTTCTCTCGAAGCCTCAAAGTACTCAAGGAGGCTCCAGTCATTCATCGATATACACTGTGAAGAATGTTTGGCTTAGCTTAGTAAATATCCTTTAGAAACTCAAAGATACAGCACTAATACATACACACTTCCCATCTACTAGGGGTATATAAGTAAGGCACCAAACACACGTCTCCAAATAATCGCCCACATGCATCAACAAACTTACACCACACACCTGTACACACGCCATTCTTCTCTTCCATTTCAAACTATCTCTTCCCATGTCCCAGCTCTTCTTTCTTTCCTCTAACCACCCTATTTAAAAGAGCAGATGATATGGGAAGAATGAGAGATATGGAAAGTAGTACAGATGAGATGGGAAGGGGAAAAGAAGAGGAAAAGGAATAAGGTAGAAGGAAGGGAAGGAAAGGTTCCCTGCTGTGACGCACCCACCGCTGCTATTTGGCTCACTCCCTTTCCCGAGGTAGGGTGCCCGGCTGTGGTCCGCCGCAAACACCAGTTTCACTCCGCGTCCTCGAACTCGCTTGTGTACATGCTCTGGCTCGTCATGTCATATATGTAGGGAAAGTTCCTCGTTGTATATAGGAAAGAACCGCCCTTAATATAGAAGGAGGGAGCCAGCACTGTGTACTTTTTATACATGCAAGAGCTAAATTCGTATATACGGAAGATCTAGCTAATTATACGGGTAAGATTGAACGCAGGATAAAAGAAAGATGTCTCTCTTTATCAAGGAAAGATCCAAAGCTTTACACACGGAAGATCGAAGGCTTCACAGTGAGGCTGCATCTGATACGGGGAGGAGAATCCAAACCAGTGTACAGAGGCACAATCGTATACCAGGAAGATCCAAGTGGATTTGGGGTAGTCTTAGAAAATACAGGGGACATCTAGAGGTTCTACAGGGGAAGCCCTTCCAACAATATTCTATGGAACTCTTACCACTTGCACTGCGAAGACACCACAAACCTACAATATACTAGTGAGAAAATCTTCGCTAGATGGGGCAATTTACACCTCAAACGCACAATGTACTAATGAAAATCTTTGCTAGATGGGGCAACTTACGATGCAAAACTGCCAGATATCTCGAGTGTTTATTGTTGGGAGGACATGTCCTCTCCAACGTACACTGTGGAAATCATCCCCAGTATACAGAAGAACAAAATAAAGAGAAGGGAGATTTGGTTGCCCTGCGTGAGGAAAGCCTAGCCAGTGTATCGTCCCAAACAGTAATTCCCCCCAACAGACGGTGATCATTCAATTAACACTCCTCACAAATCAATGTAGACAAGATTAAGGGGCGAAGGGGCACGTCTGTTTACCTATACACAAGGACGAGTCTCCCCCTTGCTTCCATAGGGGATAAACGACCTTGCGGACGAACGTGGTACAGCGTTGTTGAGGTTCCTCTTCTAGCTGGGGCGCTCGGCAACAGCAGCCAGTCAGTTGTTTAGGGCGCTCCCAGCCTGTCCTGGAGATGGGACAGGACGGGTCGGGATGGAGAGGGAGGGGAAGAAGAGGTGTGTAGGGCTTTTATTGCACGATGTCGAGAAGTGAAAGGAGAGAGAGAGAGAGAGAGAGAGAGAGAGAGAGAGAGAGAGAGAGAGAGAGAGAGAGAGAGAGAGAGGATATGTAGGATAGAAAAAAATATGTAGGTTTGATGCTTAAAGGTTATGTATTCTGGAGAATGTGTGGAGGGGTTTTTAAGCAGGCACAGAGACGTAGACAGAGGTGTAAGGTGGTGGTGTGAGGGGTGGGGGAAGGTGTTTAAGGAGAGGTTTGTGTGGTGGGGATGGAGACGGAAGCGGTGTGGGAGGCTGAGTGACCGGCTGGAGAGTGTGAGGGAAACAGATGTGTCGTTTTCTTTCGTGAATAATCATGATGATTCGGGAAGATCCTTCGGCAGTTGTATCTCCATGTATCATGTGAACTTTATATACTTGTACAAACGCACACGTGTAGAGTGAGACCGCGTGTACATACATGTAGGTGTACGTGAAGAGTAAGGTCACGTGTACACATACATGTAGGTGAAGGGACGTTCATTTTCGCTCCCTGTGTACAGGTTAAGGGCGCTGTGAATGTGTGGGGCCGAGGCTCTCTGTTCCGGGAAGCAGTGCGGGACTCACGCCACGGGCCGGGGGGATGATAGACTGACTGTTCTTGTGGCCGGCCACCTGGTGAACCTCGCCCCGCCCCGCCCCGCCCCGCCCCGCCCCGCCTCGCCTCGCCTCGCCTTGGCCTGGCCTGGCCCAGTTCGCCCCACCCCGCCTTGCACTGGCCTAGCCTAGTCCGCCCCGCCTTGGCTTGGCCTGACTTGTACCTGCCTGCCCTGACTTAGACTTCTGCCCCACGCCCTTACCTCCTGCACGCCCGCGCTATCAACTACACGCCCTCGCTCCGCTCTGTGTCACCCAAGCTTAGGTCCCCGCGCCCTCGTCTACTACACCCACCGCCTCTCTTACACCTACCGCGCCCATTACGACGCCCACGTCTGCAGCTTCCACACACACCTACTGCATTTGCTACCCCCATGACCGCCCTCCTCTCAAGAGTCTCCTTTTTTCATTCACTTGCGAAGGGAAGAGCTACTCCTTTGTCATGATGAGGACATGTAATTACCTGGTTGCAGTTAGCCACTTGTGCTGTACGGGAAGGGATTTTTGCACTCGTGAGGCCCCACCTCTTGAACTTTCGCGCCTCTCACACTTTTCAAACATGTATGCTGTCCACTTTCACTGTGTAATAATTCATTGCATTTATCCTGTACTGTTATCCTATAAAAGTACTTCTTTACATCCTTTATAACAAGTTTCTTGCTCAGTACCATGTTATGGCTTCCGGTTTTCTATCCCTATTTCTGTCGAAGAACTGTTCACTGTCCTTCGAACTGGTTTTAAAAACTTGAAGATTGTGACCTGGTTACCCCTCATTCTTTCCTCTTCCATGGTGGGCTAAATCATGGCTTCTAGCTCTTCCCCGTAACTCATCTTTTTTTATTCTAGCCTCCATCTTTGTCACCTTCCTTTTGACCTCTATAACTAAATATTCTAAATTTCAGTTCTCGTCTTGTGACACAAACAAAGCATTCCATGGATAGCATGGGTGAAGAGTACATCATCAGGGGTAGGTGGGAGGCAAGTATAGAGCCTACAGCAGGTACACTACATCGACATAGGAGGGTGACAGGTGGGCCTGAGTGGCCTCGGAGGGTCCTTGTCCCGTCAGGAAGGGAGGAATAGCATTCACTGAATACAAATTAACTATGGCCACGTATATAGAGAAAATCATGGCTCGTTTAAGAGACAAGTACAAACGTAATTACACGGAGCGAAAACACGTCACATTAAGTATGTGTGCAGTTGTTAACATTAAGGTCAGAAGACATTACATAGAGGACAAGCATTTTACTTGTACTGGGTATGATGACACCAAATGTCTGCGCAGCTCAGGGTGTGGCAAATATCGGATATGGTGTCAGAATGTCTTTGAGGATATTAATGTCTGTAAAGTAGTCAAAGTGGTGTTGAAACTGTAGGTCTAGGGAGTCTGAAATGACTGATTTTAGGACAGTCGATAATATAATGTCCTGAGATGTGTCCTTCAAGCGCACAACACCGTCGGCACTTGGAATGTTCAGGATTATGATCTCTCGCGATTTATTCCTAAAAGGATCAGATTGTATAATGCTAAGTGTACTTGGTTTTTCGGCATCTCTCAAGGGGTTTCAATTCCTTGCGGCCAAAAATGGTATGGTCTTCGCGGGACTACAACACCTTTAGTAAGAACGAACCTGGTGTATTAACCAGAGGGCATACAGGCATGTGAAGGTATCCTTGGGATTGTGTGTATGGGCCACTGTTATAGGCTTCAATAAGCCGATGCATTTAACGTCTTCCATTTTCTTGGCCTTCCACCAGCGCCATCTAGAATGACTTTTTAAGAAGTCTGACAGGTGTATCGACACTCTTCGTCAGCATATACGGAGGAATGTCATTGTGACCGTGAACCTTAAACAGGTCTAGACCCTTTAACAATCCATTTCTTCCCCTGGAAATTTCAGTCCTCCAAAACCTCCCGTACATTAAAATCTCACCAGTGGAGAGGCTATGACGTCTTCCACTGTGAAAACACTTTCGAACCTGTCATTCACTGAGCTCCTCTCTTGTTATATATGCATCATCCTCTAAAACTCTGGCCTCGGAATCCCTTAGCCTAGTAGCTGTTCTTTGATTGAAAGATGCACTTGATAAATCTATGGAGGAGGTTTGAAAGAGTCTTTCCTTCTCATCCTCAATATTATTTGCAGAGTTCCTCTTCTGCGCCTTTCCTATCCTTCTGTACTCATTCCTTACCATCATGTACCTTCAGAATGTTTGCTGGTTACAGTGCCGCCTGTATCTTCTCCACGGTACATCCTGCAGCACTTTCGTGTATTGACGTTTTTTCCTGAACTCCGCATACCTGTTTTTTAACCTTCTCTCCGTATCTCCAGCTACACGTACCAATGTTCCTGCCCCTTCATTGTGAATTTCACAGAATCTTTCAATGCAGTGAACCTATATCATGGCTACGGAACTCCATATCCCGATTTATGATCGAATATGAATTAATTAAGCTGTGTGTGTGTGTGTGTGTGTGTGTGTGTGTGTGTGTGTGTGTGTGTAGTTCTTGGAGTTAGTTACATGCCACATCACAATCCTCTTGCCTCATATAAGAGACTTTGCTATTACAATTGGTCCACAGTGTATGTTGGATCACACCCAGTATGATATGTTCATCCAAAATTACCTTTTCCTTCCCACACAACGTGAAGGAACAGCACCTCGGCTGTCGATCGTCGTCTTCTGAACCCAAACCATTTTCTCCTCAGAGAACAACACCTCTCTCCTCATCTTTCTTATCCCTCTGCTTCTTCTCGAGCACAGAAGATATCACATACATTTCTTTGTTCCTTTTCTTTTTACCGCAATATATCTCTCTCATTTCCCCTTCATGGTTGTGGTAGTTGGTATGGACGTCGTGGCTGTGGCATTTGATTCATGGATCCCAGTAATGATCTTAGCCACATAATGTCAGGTCTTTATGCTTTCCCTTGGCCAAGTGTCTCGGCTCAATGATGCACCATTTTCCTGAAAACTTTAATCTCCGACAACTTGGATGTGATGCATAAAGGTAACTTTAATTGTTGCTTCTCTTCTGTGGCTCTGAAACTACACCATCCCTGGAGGGTGGATGGCACCACGATGGCCTTCCTTTTGTTGCTATGAATTATAGTTCCTCTGTGTGTGTGTGTGTGTGTGTGTGTGTGTGTGTGTGTGTGTGACCTTGATGCTGGACGGCGGCTCGACGTGTGGAAACCCTTGGCAAGAACCACGACAAACTGAAGCTAAGACTTCCAGAGCCTAGATCTGTCATGGTGTCCCAGTGTTCAACAGTCAATGTTCAACATGTCTTACGTGGCAGCAGATCATCATGCAGTAGGAAGTGTGTTTACAAAAATGTTTAAAAGAATAGCTTGAGGGTCTGAGTTTAGCTTTAACTTTAACTAGCACATGGCAGCAGCCGCTATGCCTATGCTGATGCGTCAGTATAATGAGATGGAGCTAATGAGATGGACGAATTATTTAAGATTATCTGCCGCATCAATAACAAAGGCCATTAGAGGCGCATATCTTTTATTACAAGGCATCAAATATAATGAAAACTTACTCATACACATTTCCATATGTAATGTTGATATACCTTCGAGATATGCTGTATATGATAGAGAAAAACAGTATCCCTTGGGACCTCATGCAATATATATGTATATATATATATGTATATATATATATATACATGAATGTCGTCTCCCAGTACGATCTGAAATGTATAATGAAGGATTGAAACTTTCTCTTTGTTGCTTCGAACACTGCACTGTTTCCCACTACATGGGCAATGGCACCTGACACTCCTCACGGTCTACAGAATCTTACTCAGAAATTTTCCTTGAAATCCTTTTGAAATGAAACACTGATATCAAAACTGTAGTGATTACGTTATCATTATTAAGATCCAGGAAGAGCATCTTTTATAAAAAAGAAAACTTAAATGTGTCAATCTGATATTGAGATCTAGAATATATACATACATACATTAGTGTTCACACACACACACACACACACACACACACACACACAACTGAGGATTACCTTTGTTTATTAGAATATTCCCTAGTCCATCTTGGAGAGGAGGGGAAGTCCGCTGGCAGGAAACTCATTAACATCTGTGACTGAAATGCTTGTGACGTCCTGTCTGGGGACACATATGAACAGGAAGCTTCGCAATCCTATATGAAATATCGTTCCAGTTAAACATCTTTCTTCTCCTTTTATTAGGATTGATATAGCATTACACTATAGGTTCTTCTACCAAGAGAGAATGATTATGCAAGATCAAAGCCTCCAGAAGCAGGGGGAACCTTTGATTACAATGGTCTTCAGTCACAATGACGCCAGAAGGTTAGAATCTTTTGATGAATTGTCACGCTTTTAAGGTTACAGTCAAGGAGGTTCCCCTGGGAAGCACCGCATGCAATTCAATGCAGCAGTGCCTGCAGCACGTCATACGTCTGGCGATGCAAACAAGTCATTAGCACGCCTGAAGAAAAGAATTACATTTAACAATGAACTTGTTATGATGACCGTCACTAACGAGCGGCTTTAATCTTCTGAAGTAGGGTGACGCAACAAGAACGAGACGAGCATCTGTTCTTCCTGGCGACCCCTTTGCTAAGGTCGTCCACTCACTGGAGCTCAGTCTTTGCAGCGAACAATCACACGCTCGATTTCAGTGCTTCATCTCTCTACCTCATCAGACCTTGAGCTCGTTGTCTTTATCCTCATCAGATAAACATTTCAGCACAACGCATGACCTCTTTCCATCCGATCAACCAGTCACTCAAGCTCACTAGTTGACCTCATCGCTGTGATTATAATACCACTCGAGACTGATCCTCAATCAACTTTATTGCGACCGACCATCCGCCAGAGCAGTGCTGTCCAAACTGGGGTGCGTGTACCCTTGGGTACACAGCATTGTTCAAAGGGGGGACGTGAGAGGTTCATGAAGTGTTCTTTTCAAATTGCGTCATGTATAGGTCATATGGCATCTTGGATCAGCAATTCTATTGAGCATGTGTATATGGGCATAGGTGATTGTTTAAGTGAATGGCAAGAGAACAGAGTAAGAATTAAAGTGAACGAGAGAGGATTTGAGAGGGAGATGGGAGTGAGGGGGGGAGAGAGAGAGAGAGAGAAGGCGGGAGGGAGGGGAAACGGGAGAGGACGCGTACGGGAACACTGCTGACCTCCTCGCTCGAGTCACTCTTGCTCAGTTTCGTCTCAGAAGTGAAAGTGTAAACATCTCTTTTTTTCGCAAATTCACATGTAATCTTACACAAGACGCAGTTGTTTCTTTAACAACAAGAAATACTGATAGACGGTTAAAACGTGACAGCCGTAGCAACTACCATGCAAGTGAAGGAAATCAAGACCTAAATATCGGCAATATAAGGAAGATTATTTGATCAATTTTTGGATTTCCTTCCACGAATTCTGATCCTTCGGAAGATCTGTGCATCTTGAGTGGGGAGAGGCTACCCAGCAATAGTATGACACCATACCAGCTCACCTCCAACATCACCTGAACACAAAACCTCAGTGTCATGTTGGCAAACCGACGGAGGTTTTTAAAAAGAAAACTTTCTGATTTCAAATGTTCCCAAACAACACTTAAGAAAACCTCCACTACATCGATCAAAGCTCTGGAAGCATCTTTAGCTGTATTTTCATTAGTTGCCAAAGCTAAAATGGAATTTAATGCAGCTGAAGAACTGATATTGCCAGCGGCAGTTGTGATGGTTGAAAAAAAATGCTATATAAAAAAGGCAGCCGACTTACCGAAGTCTGTTTCTTTGTCACACCAAACTGTTTCTCGAAGTGTTTATGAAATGAGTAGAGATATTATTGATCAAGTTGTGAGTAAGGTGATAACAAGCCTGTCTTTCACATCAACTTGACGAATCGACTAACATCAGCAGACAGGCTCAACCTGTCTCATTTATTGAGATATTTTGATGAAGAGGATGTAAATAAACTTGTACTCTCTTTTGCAAAAAAGATTAGAAGAACACACAACTAGGGAAGTCATTCTGAATGTCATTGATCAGCAGTTCTTCTCTGAACAAGGACTTAGTTGGCTATCTTGCAGACGCTTCTGCAGCCATGACCGGGAAAGTGATGGGACTCGTTGTATAGATTAAGAAGGAAAATCGTGATGTGGAGTGAACCCATTACGTCTTTCACAGAGAATCCCCAGCATCCAAAAAATGAGTTCAGCGTTGCATGGGATACTGAACGATGGCGTCAAAATCATTAGCTTTATAAGGTCAAGGCCACTTAATGCTCGCCCCGCTGCCTGTGGACAGGGAGGGTACGCACCAGGTTCTTCGAGTTGCCAGATGAGGTCTGCTCTTTGTTATCAGAACTTGGATCTCCTTTTGTTACATCTTTTTAAAACGCTACTAAGCTTGCACAACTGGCGTATCTTGCAGACATATCTAGCAAGCTGTATAAGTTAAATTTGTCTCTGTCGGGCAATGATACACACATACTCAACTAATGATATAACGTTGGTGGTTTTTCAAAAAAAAAATAGAGTTGTGGAGGGAGATATGCTCAGGAGGAGATTTTAAGTGTCTTCCTGTGTCAGATGCTTATTTTTCTGGTGACAATGATGATAGAGAGAGAGAATGAGAGACCAGTTATGGTAGAACATTTGACCAACCTTATCTGTGTTATTAAATCTTACTTTCCTGACATATATGATAAATCTGTACAACTGGATTGGGTCAGGAATCCATTCCTCCTGTCCGAAGATAACATGAAGAAGCTTCCTATTCGCCTTCAGGAAGCACTGTGAGGAATGTGTTCAGACCGTGCGTCGCCTCAGACTGATATTTCAAGGATCAAGTTCTCACACGGTGCTGCTGCTGGAGCTGTGCAAGGAAGAAGAAGCTCCCACTCTGACCCAGGAAAGAAAGCTTTGGAAAGCCTTCTGCTCTCTGGGTCGACCTAACTTTGTGAAGCAGCTTTCTCTGCAGTGAGCGTCATCAAATCAAAACAGAAAAGCAAACTAAATGTAAACCTGAAATAAAGCCTGATCACTGCTAACCTCTCAACCGCCCAGTATGGCAAAAATCATCAGTGAATATCAATCCTACATTTTCCATTGAGTTGTAAGTCCTTTTCAAGCTTTTTTTATTCTATTTCGTTTGTCTTTTTCCTTTACGATACTGAATAATAATTCATTGTCCAGCACTCATATTAAACGAACTTTTAATACAGTTTACATTGCACCTCCAAATATTGAGTTTTAATCAGTCATGAAGGTAGTTAATGGTAGAAGAAGGTAATAAGGGATACAATAGCCAAAAAAAAGTTTGGACACCACTGCGTTAGAGGCCCAGGACTAGCAGCTTAACTTACATCAACAAAACAATTGAGCTCAGAAAGTGACTCACTAACAGCGATCATTCCAACCCGCCAGCTGAACCCCTTTACTCCATTAACATAATCGTATTAGCGAGATGACCTCACTCCAGTAAGTCCCTCACTAGAACACCTCAGGTCCTTCTATACTGTGCGAGTCAACCAACCTCTGCATTGCAGGTTCACTGTCACTCACTATCACCTACAGTCCCAGACAGCATGATGTCTGCTGGTCGCCACCTATACCTGTGGCCTGAGTCTGACACACACACACACACACACACACACACACACACACACATCTATATATATCTATTTATATGATTACCAGTAGTACTGACTAGAGATTATTATTTGATAGTTGATGAAGCTCAAGTGAGATTACCATGGAGGCCCATAGCCATGGTTTAAGTAAAACCTCTTGATTAAGACATTAATAACCCAACTAGGCCGATGGACTGCTTAGCATACTTTGACTACTCACTTTCCTAGGTGCTAAGAAAAAAGCCAATAACCATCATACATTTAATACCTAAATAGAATGACATGAGTCCACATAACATGACAATCATATGTGCGTAGACACGAAGCGACTGGGATCTTCATATCTAACTGGTTGCAACTCTAGTAACGTAATCAGTCGTCATACCCATATGGGTCTGTGGATATTATCACATCAAATATCTAAGGCTACGCACAGTATCAGAAGTAATGTGGCATGCATCCTAACACAACTGCTAATGGTAGCCACCATCCTAATTGACAATTGTGAGAGACTTCTTGTTCTCTGGTGCTAAAAGTTCACTTAGTTGTTCATTTTGTAACACATGGTCTTAGCTGGATTTTTAGTAGCTGGGCTGCAACCGTGTCTCTGGGCGTGTGTGTGTGTGTCTGTGGCCAAGCAATGGACCTTCGTCCTTCACGTCAGGTCGGTCCGAGCTCATGTTTTACGCAGCGGCGCTGGGTCAAGCTAGACCCAACTAGGTTGCCCTGTTGGAATTGAAGTTATCAGTGTCTCTTGTGGACACGTTATTGGCTCATTACCCTCACAGGGGGTGAGCCATGCACACTTTATAAAGACACCTTTTGTAACATTTCGATGTGCTATCTTACCAGGGTTTCCTGGTGGATGTGGAATGCTATGCCTCGTGTGTGTACTGTGACCCGGAATCAGCTAAGACGATTATTTCAGTTTCCCAACTTATCTACTTCACTATCTCACTTTGTCCCATTTCCACATTCAATACATTTTCGTGGTGTCATTATTTTGAAACTGCCTCACTGTATGTTCGTATTTGAGCACCGTAAATGATAACTTTTACACTTGGCGTAATCCTATATGAGAACTGCTATGGACGAGGACATGTCCCTTATGAGTTTGACAAGTTAATCTATAGTTAACCTACAGCTATACTCATGATACATACCACGGGTATTGAACGTGCCACGGGTATTGAACGGACATGTCCCTTATGAGTTTAACAAGTTGATCTGTAATCAACCTACAACTATACTCATGATACATGCCACGGGTATTGAACGTGCTAATTTCTTACATTATACTTACAATACGATAATTTGCTCCTTATTAGCTAAACAATATTACAATGGTACCTATAACTTCCTGTTTAGTCTGTTTTTGTTATCTAGACTTCGCTAGAATCATATGTTTTCAATTACTGTGCAACTGTGGGTTGGAGATTATTCTCAGGAAGCTAAAGTTAGCATAATATACTCGGCCGTGCTGTGAGGGGTAGAGTATTATTCCTTTTGAGTTCCTCCGTATGTCAGAGATTTCCCCTCCCTCAAAGGCCTTTAGTGAAATAATATCCCGGGAAAATACTCACCACGCACGCTAATGGGCATCGTCCCAGCGAGAGCGTGAGGTAGGAGCCCAACACTCAACACATTCCTCATTAAACGACTTTTACTTCGTAAAACTCAATGGAAACTCCGAGTTCGTGATTTTCCGACGGTTTGGAGAAAAATCTTTTTTGCATTCGTAACTGGAAGTTTTCTTTTTTTTTTTTCTTTCTCTTTCATGCTTGTGTTATTTCCATTACTGCGAGCTGTGAATGCCAGGGTGGAGGAGGAGCTCATTTGATCACTCGTTCCTCAACATGTTGACTGTCCTCTACTGCTCTTGGTGCGACGCCTACTGAACTGTTTTAGGGTAAGGGTAGTTAATGGTGAAGAGTTAGATGCTTTTGGTAAAACATCCCTTAAGAGAGACAATGATTTGTGTGATTGCCTTTCCTAACATAAAACCATATGATGGTTTTAAAAGACTTCTAACACATCAGCACTTTCCTAAACCAAATTGGTGTGATCCATATGCCTGTGTACCCACAAATGGTATACTTTACAGCTATGTATTTGTCGTAACTGTCGTGTCAGTGAGAGTTGGGAGTAATGCTTTCCAGGATCTTCCAATTGCGAGTCAAGGGACACTATATATATATCTTTTGTCTGCGCTCTGTTGTAGCACAACTTGATTGTCTTTAACCGTTGCTGTAACTAGTTCGATTTGCAAGTAAATGTGATCAATAAAGTAGGAAGTACGACAAAATGTGATCAATAAGGTAGGAAGTACAACAAAATGTGATCAGTAAGGTAAGAAGGTATATATCACATTCGGTAAAGGCTTGTGCAAAGTCTCGTATATCATCGCATTTCTTTTTCATTTCATATCTTCCACTGACACTGTAATTTCATTAGAGTGATCACGCAACACCGGGAGACATGATCTCCAGACACTAAAATTAAGCTGTCTGGATTATATACGGTCTTCGATTCTATCAAGGAACTCAACTTAAATCTTAGGAACTCTGGAAAGTTTTAATGGTGTGTGATGCCAGTGCTATTGCTCGGTAGTTTCTTGGAACTGCTTTGCTCCCTACTTTATGAGGTGAGTCAACATTAAACATGCCAGAAGGCTGAGCAAGGTAAGTCAGGGGTAACGGTATTTTGCATTCCATTAGGACGATAGTTCCATAAGTCTGATCCTCGAGCAGAATAGACTGGCATGCCGTCATTGGCCATGTCAAGCCTCTGCGGGGTGGTGACGTAATCAGTTACCTCCAGCATGAGACGATTCAGTGTGAGGAAGGAGGCGTCTGGTGACCTATCCTAAGGATGATTTTGTCTAGTACGCCAGTGGTCTTTGGGGTTCTCGATTTGCATCTTATGAAGAGAAATACTCTGGGTTCCTCTTCTTCTTCTTCTTCGTCTTCTTCTTCTTCTTCTTCTTCTTCTTCTTCTTCTTCTTCTTCTTCTTCTTCTTCTT
>JAUUDZ010434045.1:1584-13508 GCA_032361705.1 Panulirus versicolor
AATCATCTGATAAACTATGATGCTCCAAATCGTGCTGTGCAACTGTTATTGTAAACTCTTAAATTTTAATGAATTTTAATCTGATATTGCAGAGCATGTATGTATCAGTTGTTATTCTAAGTTAATAGTAATGAGGAGTTTTGGGAGTTTAGGATGTATCTTTATTGGACCCAAGTTATATTTGACTCTAGTTATGTGTTTTTTGCATACAGTCTTTTCTGGGAACTCAAGTATCGTGTATTTTGAGGCTTAGATGTAATTGACATTCCATTCCAAAGATCTCTAGGTAGAAAACCTATTCTTTTATAATATATACTGAGATGAAAGACGAATTATTTTATCATAGAATGTTTTGTTCTTCATTGGTCATCAAAATGAAAATCAATCCTGTCTCGTTTACAGTATCATTCACAATTGTTACTGTAATTTCTATCTATCTATATCTCTGATGCCCGTTCCCTCCTGGAACTCCCATCAAGGGATGGCCACGGCAAAAGAGTCCTTAGTTATCCCTGTCCTTACATGCCTACCTCATATACACCATTTCACACATTTTCTTTTATTTCTCTCCCTCCAGTATTTCTCCACCCTATTTGCCCATGTTGCAAGTGGTCTTCCTGTCTTACCAACCCCTTTGATTGTACTATCATATACTCTCTTTGTAAACTCCCAGTCTTGCTTTCTTTCCACATGCCAAAACCACCTCAAAGTATTAAGTTTCACCCATTCTACTACTCCACAATTCATTCCCTTTGCATTCCTTGCCATACCACATCACTCGTACACCCTTACATTTCTTTCTCCATACCATCTAGTCACACCACAGACTCTTGTCAAATAGCTTATTTTCACAGCCTGGATTCTTGACCTCGTGCCTCGTTCCATATCTGTTTTTGCTGCCACCACACTCCATCTCTGCACCCCTTTCCCATAGTTTTGCTTTCATCTCTTATCGCTGTATCCATGTATATATATTAAAAAGCCACATGAAGTGAATGATGAAATACCCTTTTGATTTCAGGAAAAGGATCCAAAAGTGGCAACAGTAGCAAAGGTGGTGCCAACTCCCAACAATGGCTCCCCAGAATTGGTCAGGGTCCACAAAACTCCTGTAAGTTGGATTTGATTAACTTAGGATCTTAAATCATTATGGTACTGATAAATTTCTCAGGATTTTAGGTCATTTTAGTACTGATAAATTTCTGCTCCTACCAGTCTTATTTTATAAATGTCTTTCTTTTCCCTCTGTCTTATTTTGGAACACCACAATTAGTCCCTACAGTAATGTAAAGATGTTGGCATAATCATACCTTCTGTTCGCTCCTGTTTTACAGGCTCCCGACAGGCAGAAGCCTGTGTCGGATTAAGCAGAGGTCTGACAATCTAACCAACAAATCTCCTGTTAATCCAATAAAACATTACTAGATCATCTTCCTAAATAGTATGGGGTATTTTATAAGTGATATACAGTAATTATTTCTCTTGTTAGCAACAGACTAATTGGGGAAATGGTATTTCATATGAAGCCAAATTTCATTACATCGTGAGTTTTGTTAGGAGCAATAGAAAATTATTGATTTATAAGTACACTGCAAAATTACCTTGGTCCAGCATATATCATCTTTGTTATAGATCACTCCTTCCCCAAGAGGCTGGAGGGAGTCACCTAGTTCAACTTCCTGATCAGAAACAGGGCACACGTGTGGTGTGAGCTACTTTCCCCACCCCCCCACAATCATGACACTAAATCATTTTTAGCTTCTCAGAGATGGTGAAATAAGTCCTAGACCTCATAGCTAGTGCACTGCTAATAGTGCTATGATGTTGTAATGTAATACAAAAAGACAAGCCTTTATTCCTCTGAAAAAATGCAGTTGTATGAGAACTTGGTACCAAGTTCATGTTTTGATGAGGCATTTGTGTATCTCAGTCTGACAGGCTGTGACCATGTTGAAATTTCTACCTAAATTATTTTTCTAGGTGTAATGGTACACGAAATAGTATTGCATCATTAAACTATCTTAGATTAGGGTAAAATTGCAAATATATATCCAGTAAGACTGTTTGATGTCAGTGAAATAGAGATAAAGGTGCAGAGATGACATGCAACAGGCTGTCACATGTTGTCTTGATGCTCAACATTCCAGAGTGAATTTGGGAGCTGATAGAGTATTTCATTACATCCCAAACTCAGTCTGATGGTTCTGACCTTACTGGACAAAATTTGTAGTGTAATGAACTTTCACAGAATTTTCCATCACATCTCAAACTTAGTATAATGGATTTCAAAAGGTCTGTCAGAAGTTGAACTTCAGTACATTGAAGTTCATTATAAGGAATTCTATCTGTAAAGCTTGTACATTATTATGATTTCATTTCCTTGTACATGAATCAACACTATCTTCATGAATTTTACATATTCTCTGTTTATAGTGTGGTGATTGATTTTTATGTACAGGTATTTGCTCAGAGGTTTTTGATAGGGAAATCATTAGATATTTGTCTGTATGTTACATTCCATTGAAGGAGATGCTCTATTCCCATTTATGCCTGAAGGTATTAGTAATATGCAATGCTGTTTTGCCCATCATATCCCTTCCTGGGAACATAAGGCCCTCATTTGACAAGGATCTGTTACGTACACACTTCTTACTTTCTTGCCCTAGGATCTCCTTCCCTGGGGATTCATGTAATGCTGAGTGAGCTAGCTGTTTTCTCTGAGTGTGACCACAGATCAAGATATGTAATGTTGTATATCTGTCTTAGCAGGATGAGTGCTGGACAGTAGCGTTGTAATTGTTCAAGGTCAACTGTGTGAAAGTTGATTCTTGAGCATAAAGGGTAATCTTATTTGTTGAATCAGTGTTTTTGTGTATTTTTGTTTACTAAAATACCTTTTTATAGTTTTAAATATTTCATATTTATCCTTTATTCTTGATATTTATTTAATACTGATCACACCATATGAAGATTAAGGCTACAATGTAAGTGATACAATCACCCATAAGATGGATCCTAATTTACAAAATCCCTTTTTCCAGATCAGTAAAGACACAGTGGAAAGTATTTGGTTCACTTTCCAAAAAACAAAATACATTTGGGACAGTGATGAAAAGAAGCAGTTTGTTGGACTTAAATTTCCAGTGGACCTCCAATTGAGAACATATGCTGAATGGCGGGGTTACCAAGAGGACACCGATTTAGCTTCAGCAGAGCAGAAATATGGAAAAAATGAGTAAGAACTAAATTTTTAGATACAGTTTGATTTAGAAAAGGGCAACAGCTATTCACTGTTTTAGTTTACTTAAAGGGTGACAGTTGTTTATTCTTTTATGGTAACGAAAATGGAATGGACAGAAACATACCCCAGTTGTGGACATCTCACATGTAAGGAAGAAAAGAAGAGCATGAGAAAAAGACTTTAAAGATTTCTCTTGAGTTCCTTGACATTTGTAGACCTGACTTTTAAATGTTACAAGGTTACAGGAAGAGGGAAATATGAAAGAAGGAAGACAACTCCACAGCTTTGCTCTTTTAGGAAAGGAGTTATGAGAATGGTCATTCCTTATGTGGCTGGTCTCCATACAGAAACCTTGGGAAACAACAGTATAATTGATGAAGAACAACTTTCTCTTCTGGAAAAACTGAAGAATTTTTTCTCATATGTGACTGCAACACAAGTACTAGTGTTGTATCAGAAGACAAATGTATCCTAAGAATTTACTTAATATCCAGTCACAATTGAAAAATTTATAGAATATTGCCCATGAATGAAGTATACCTCAGCTGCTGAATTTATGATTTTTGATTAAAGAGTGCAACCTTGGACATTGTAAATTAGCAAAGTTGGCTGAATAATGAAAAGCTGGATAATTTCCAAACTTCAGAATGCACTGTTAATGATACTGAGGCTGAAAGTTAAGTTTTTGTAATGTAGTTAAAGCCTTATCCAACAACTATTTGCTTCATGTGTCTTTCTGTAAGTTGCAGCTACAGTTAGTCTTAACTGGTTCAGAGGAGTAACTGGATGGAATGGTAAGTGGGTTTGATATGTTATAAGAGGAGGTTATTGAAAAGATGTGAGTATAAGAATATTAGAGATCAATAATGTACATAGTATAGTTGGAATTGGGGGGTTAAGATGAGTGATGATATGAGAAGGATGTTTGTCAAGAAATTGTTTGAAAGACTAATAAACAGGAGTCTTAAGTAAGGTGCTCTGGCATTGTACCAAGCATGGCAGATAATAGGTTAAGATATATGTTATCATAGTGAAAGTACAAGGAGAGTTAGACCATGAAAGAGGTGGATAGATGCAGTGAATTAAATCTTTAATATTAAGGTTATTTCTAAGGACTTCATAGAAATGAATCTTGATTGTGTGAAATGGAGGGGATTTGTATATGTATGGTTGTGGGAATGGAGTCCTTAGTAGCACTTTCAGAATCAGAGTAATGTGCATGATGAAAAATTAGAAGTGGTTCTGCTATGAAACTCCTTATAAACATTAGTATATTTGTTATAAATTGAGGATCTTTGTAAGTAGAGCCTAAGACTATATTGCATCTGCTCCTCCTCATAGATATTGGAATATGTTTAAAGCTGATTGATGTACAATATAGATAATGTTGTTTTTATTATTAGATTAAGATAAGAGAGTATCAGACATACAGCACTACTTAGCAACTGGGTCTTCCCCTCATCATCCATTACAGTCCATGGATTTAACTGCATGTGATTTCTGTTGATTCGTTTAAGCTTTAGCCAAAGATCTTATTATAGATATTTGTTAAGGACTACAGGATGTCAGAGTAACAAGCTTTTGACACATACTGAAATACTGAATGCCTTTGTAGTGATTTTAATGGAAGTACCTTTAGCACATTAGCCATAGGCTTAAGCAGTAAATGTTGTAAAGGCTGATATGACTTGTAGCTCATTAAGGTGGGAAGATGTGGTCAGAATGATATTTATTTATTATTATGTAAGCAGAAAGCAATTGTCATGCATTTGATAGTTAATATCCATACCAAATGCTTCAGGTGTTGCTTTTACACATCTGCACTTGAAATTTGTTACATGCTCGGCAGTCCTGTGTTGTTATGACTGCTAGATATCCTTGTGAAGTACTCTCCTGTCCTGAACAACTGCTTCCTGTGGACCAGTCCGTTAAGAAATAAAAGAATCAAGTTTGTACCCCACCCTCGGTTACAGCGTACTTGCACCTTAGGCATTGGCTTACTGCTCCATAAATCCAGTCCATGCCAGAGCCATAACTGTTTGCTGTAGGGCTGTTTTTTTTAGTGATGAGACTGCTTTTTTATGAACTTTTAAGTTTTTATGAAATGTGATTAACATTGCTTTTGTGAGGAACAGCATATTGGCTTTGCCTAAATTCTTTAAGAGCTGTGAAGTCACACTGTAATGAATCATAATCTTTCATCATTAATGTTCAGAAGATAGTATGAATGATATTGGAAAGCTGGACTGGCAATAATTATGAACATACTCAAATTTGGCTTGTAACTTGGTTCATGTCACTATTAAACATGTGTACCATTCAAGTCAAAAATTTATTCTGAATCAAGTGATATACATTTATCAACTTAGTGTCCAAAATTCAGACACAGCCTGTCGATGGAACATGCAGCTCTGTAGGCATTTAGTTGGTCTAGGAATGCTATCAATTTCACGGGTGGTTATGAGACCAAAGGATGAATGGTTGGTTTTTTTGCAGAGGCATAGAGGTGGCTGGAGACTGCCATCTTCCTCTACTGAAGTTTCGATTGAGGAACTCGGAAGTGAGTTCTACGCATTGTATCATCAGTTATCTGCTGGGCTGATAAGGTGAATTTTGAATTAGCTGATCCGAGTGCAAAATACTTAAATTTCTCAATAGCTAGCTTTCTTATTAAGGTTATTTTAGCTTATGAACAGTCATTTGTTACTTTGTAAAGTTACAAGGGCTGGTGAGTTCCTGCAAGATGCCATTAAGTGGGCAGTTCTTATCCTGTGGTGGAACAGTCATGTACAAGGGAATTTTTTTAGTTCAGAACTCGTTTTGTTAAAGGATCAGTTCAAGAAGAATTTATGTTGTAGCTTGAACAATCCAGTTGCCCAGTAACCACCTGTGCCAAATGCAGTGCTGGCCAATTGTTGGAACAGTCTTGTTCCACCATTCATGATCCTCATGTCTGATGATGGTTGATTTGTATCGAGTAGTATTGTGTGTTCCTTCTCTTTGCTAATAATTATAGAGGCTCATGATGTTGTCTTTTTGAGTATTAAGTACTCTGTGAGATGGAGTTCACCTGTACCCCAGAGACAGAGTGAATATGTTCCTGTAAAACTGATCATTAAGCATAATCCAGTAAGAGGGACCATCTTTTCCATAAACTCCTAATATATAATTGGAGTCAGGAGATATGTTCATATAATAGAAATTTCAGCCCCAGGACATGCCAAAAAAAGTTAAGTATGCAGAAAAAATTTTGACTATAAACAAATTCAGTAATGTTTTGACAAAATAATAATAACATTAATATGGCAGAAAATACAGTGACGATTTAACATGACAGATGGTTTTGTAGGAAGATGTGAAGGAGTTACTATAGCTGGTGTATATACAGTCCTGGCAGAAAAAATAGGTGTGATAGTGCCTGTGCCAGTATTTTTCACTTGTTTGTATCATGCCCCCAAAACATGACTTTGAGATGGTGAACAATACTCGGGCAGATCATGGACATTGGTGGTTGTTGTAGTTGGGAAGGGTTAGCAACAGGTGGCAGTCATTCTGCCTGGAGCTGTTGTGGTGGGTGAATGTATTTTTCTGTTGTCCCCCTGACATCTGCTTTTTTATCCTACCCATGTGTGCTTTGTGGTGGGTTTGTGCTGCAATGCCTGGCCCTAAGGACTTGTTTAAAGATGATGTATCTGTTATTATAACCTTGTCCAAGGCAGGGAAGTGTAATAAAGAAATAGCTGAAACTACAGGGCTGGTACTACGAAGTGTGCAAAGATGGACGAAGTACTTCATTGATGGTGACCAAGGCATTGGAGAATCCAGAACTTTTCCATGAATTCTGTCTATCTATATCTTTGATGCCTGTCCCCTCTGGGAACTCCCATCAAGGGGTGGCCATGGCAAAAGGGTCTCCACTTATCCCTGTCCTTACATGCCTCCCTTGCATGTACCATTCCATACAATCTTCTGTTTCTCTACCTCCAGTATTCCTCTACCCTGTTTGCTCATGTCACAGGTGGTTCTCCACTCACAGTAACCCCTTTAATTATACTATCATACACTCTCCTCATAAACTCCCAGTCTTCCATTCTTTCCACATGCCCAAACCTCCTCAAAGTATTACTTTCACCCTTATTACCAGAGTCTTACAGTAGGAAAACAGTAAAGGAGACAGACTGTCTGCTGGCAAATGTTAAAGTACATTTCAGTATATTTATGAGGAAATATTCAGCAAGCTGCTTGGATTCTACATTTGGCCAAAACTAGATCATGTTAGCAGAAAAAGTTTTGACTTGTTTACTGATCTACTACCAAGTTTACTGATCTACTACCAACCCACCTATGTTATGGTTTATGATTTTCACTCTTCTTATGGTTAATTGATCTTTTAGTTTTGAGTTCATTGTGATCTTGATAGGGTTAGATGAGCTTGAGTTTCATTTGTTTATTTAAGGGCCCCATGATTGAGTGATACACAGAAGGTATGTGGTAGGGGGAGTGTATACTCAGGGCAGTTAGGCTTTTGTGTTAGGATCTAGCTGCTTTGACGAGACAGGACTGCCTAGCCTGTTTTCTGTTGGTTTCTGTTATAATGCAGAAATTAGTCTGTGTACAAAATGTTTTAACTCTTTGATTTGTGAAGATGTACACATCATACATTTTGAAGTTTCTGCTTGACTAACCTTTCTCGAGTGTGAAGTTTATGTTAGATGTTCATTTAAAGTATAGGTAAATAATTCCCAGGAAATAAGTTATTTACTCTATTGCTTTTAATGTTATCCATTGTTTTAGGGTGGGTTTTGTTACATTTTCAATATGGACTATCCAGAATCAGTAGATACAGTGATATACCTCATTAAATTTGAAATAACTTTCTCAATATTTTTCATTACAAAAAGCACATGTATTTTTATTTTCAGCCTTCAGATGGATGTACCTGAGTTCATGGAGCTTTTCAAGGAGAGAGCCACAGCACCCTTCTTTGTGTTCCAGGTCAGTAGTTGTAAGTAGTAAGACTACTTTAGTGATAGTTATAGTTTGCTTATGATTCCATTACTTTTACTTTGCTTACCCTTTATTTTAGTTTGCTGAGCAAGGACACCAATGTCACTCTGGTGGACTTTGCATCTCTTGCTATTCTACAGTGTTAGACTGGGCAGAAGATTATTTGTAATAAGATCTGGACTAGAGGATTCACATTACAATTATGGTGTTGCAGCTCCATTTAGCCAGAAATTAATGATTTATGTTTATGATGGGTTTTGAGGTGTTCATTTTAAAAACTTGAAGTCTTATTAGGGGTTGACTTTTATATGATTAGATTAACAACTGGTATGAGTATTACATAATGATCTTCAAACATCTGTCAGGTGCCTCAGAATTTGAGGTGAATAGGCCTGAGAAAATTAGAAAACTTAGCTCGAGATTTGAAGCAAATAGGCCTGCAAAATTGAGAAAACCTAGTGCTGTATGTAGCATTATCAATATACGATGTTAGTGATAGGTATTTATTTCAGGTGTTCTGTGTGGGATTATGGTGTTTGGATGAATACTGGTACTACTCCCTCTTCACATTATTTATGCTCGTTATCTTTGAGTGCACTCTAGTACAGCAGCAGCTACGGAACATGTCAGAGATTCGCAAAATGGGGGCAAAGCCATATATGATTCAGGTAAAGTTTTTTTCAACTTCTTTGTGATGAATCATTTTTTATTGTACTGATCTTTCCTGGAATTTTTTCCACAGGGTGTTTGGTGTTTCCAACTACTATATTTTCATTACTTCCTTTATCAAACCCCCTGTCTTAGGAATTTCTTGTGCATATATGTCCTCACTACATGTGTTTTTCATTGATTTTGTCCAAGTCTTGAATATGGGCTTTGTATCCCATGCCATTCATGCTTATATCTCTTACTATAACCTTTTTTTGATTACTGTGAAAGAATTGGCACTTTGATGTGAATCATTATTTTTGTATGTCACAGAGAGTGTATTCTGAGTATTTGTTTGTCAGTTTAACTGTTCCTGCAGGCTTACCGAAACCGAAGGTGGCGTTCTGTAATGACAGATCAGCTTGTTCCTGGAGACATTGTAAGTGTTGGTCGAAGCCAGAATGACAATCTTGTTCCATGTGACCTACTCCTGCTGAGAGGGCCATGTGTAGTTGATGAAAGCATGCTTACAGGTTAGTGCTGAAGGCTTCACTTGGAGTACTTGTGGGCTTTTTCTAGAACATGATGAAAAAAGTTAACTATGATGTCAGGGCTTCAACTTATGATTGATATATTTTTAAGAAATATATGGGATCATTATCCTTTGGGATGAAGGAGAAACAACACTACCCATGTACCTTCTGCATGTCCATAAAGGGGACTTAGGAGTAAGAAGTTGTTGACTGGAAATCCTTCACTCCTGTATTATCATAGTCAAGAGTAGAAACAAAAGATGAATCACAACGAGAATATTTCCTTGTAGGCTCAGTTCTTAATGCCGTCTCACTTCGTGACAGTTTGATTGTGAGCATAAATGAGTAATATGTAGGTCTTGATGAAAATATGTGCTTTTGTGTTAGAAACAGATGGTTGAACATGATAGCTGGTGGTTTATGTTGAAGATTGAAAACTAGGACTCAGAGTAGGGTTAAGTATAAGAGAAATGTCATTCATGTTTTTATTTCTTTATGCAGTAAAGAAGCTATCAGAGATCTTTTATAGTGAAAACTTGAAAAATGCTGTTAACATTTAAGTGTGAAAGTTAGATTGTTGTGAAGTTACTTGTGTGCTTGATGATATGGTACATTCTTTTCAGTAGGTTCTTTGTTCATGAACTTATAGTTATCTACATATTCAGAAATGCATGTAAACACTTAAGTTGCTTATCCCAGAGCTCTCATCACTCTTTCGTTGAAAACATTCAACAAAGTAGAGGAGATAAATGCCAGGCAGTATATGAGAGCAAGAAGGTATTCTTTGAGTGATGATTTGTATTGCCTCATAAACTGCACAGAAATTGAAACAGTATGGAGAATAAGAATTCAACTCTATTATACAGTGATATAATTGAATATGGAGTTTCACCTGTGTTTGTTCATAACGAGTGATTTTGTTGAAAACCTCACATATACTAAAAGTGCTATTCATTGCAGCTCAGTACTGATTCGATCAAGTTTTAGCAGGACTTTTGTCTGTGACTGAACATCCAAGTGACGCAGACCCTCCAGTCACTCAAAACATTACTGATGAATTTCTTGTGGTCATTTGGCTGTTGTGTGATTGGAACAGTTCCCATATCTGTGCAGTTAGAATTGGTGTGTGAAAGAATGACTGTTTCCTTAGAACTTATGCACAAGGAATGAAAGGTAAGGAATTTAGATATGATAGAGGGAAGCAGAACCATTGAAAAACAATGATAAAGATGTTAAGACCCGTAATCTCAAGAATATGTAAGGGGTTTGGATGTATGAAAGACCATCATTTGATGTTCTCTCTTACCTTATTTTTTGTAGTTGTTTGCTGTTTTCTACATGAGCAGGGTAGTGCCAGAGATGGATGAAGAAAAGGCCTTACTCACTCATGTCCATTCTCTAGCTGTCATGTGTATTGCACCAAAATCACAGCTCCCCATCCGCAACCAAGCCCCACATACCTTTGTCTTTTGATGTGAGCAAAATTTGATTGGTACAAGCTGTGATATGCAAAGTTATAAGGTAAATGTCACTTTCCTCAAATTATCCATCTTATCAGCATAACTAGAAACTGTATTAAGTTATGCTATGTATTATTTTTGTTATTTTGCTACAAGTATCCAGATTGCTCCATGATAGAGACTGCAGTCTTCTCTCAGAATGCAGTATATCAAGAGATAGCATATATAGTAAACTAGTTTGTGGGAAGCCAAACTGGCTTGTTGTACAAATTGAATGTTGTATATAAGAGAGTGATATAATCGTTTTATTTCCTTTATTCCTTATCAGGAGAATCAGTGCCTCAAATGAAAGAGAGCCTAGAAGCTGTGGAACTCGATCACCATCTGGACTTAGCTGCTGATGCCAAACTTCATGTTCTGTTTGGGGGCACCAAGGTTGTCCAGCACTCTCCTCCCAGTAAAACTGTAACAGGACTGAGAGGTTAGTTACTGATTTTTTTCTCTGCTTTATACCGTTGGCTTTTATACTTTTCAGTACTCAGTTGCTTAGGTTTCTTTCTAGCCACTCCATTGGTGTAGTTATTGATGGCTTGACTTCTTTCTTTTCCAGCCATCTTTATTGTTTCCAAGGTTTTTCATCTTTGCTTATTCTCTTAGTCATGCTAAAATAGTTGCTGCCTATATCTCTTTCTAATGCTCACTCATTTGCTGCTCTCAAACATAAAAATTCAGCAATACCATCCTGCAACATCATGAACTTTAGTATAACCCTATCCTCCTCTTTGTACTGTACTGGAAACCCCAATTTGATGAACATGACAGAATAAGGTTCCTAAAGGCAGAGGTTGTTGTATGGATACTACAATGATTTGATTTTTTCAAGGCTGCTGCTACATTTCTGTTTGTGTCTTGTTCTCTGCAGCTTGAAGTCCTACTCACATATCTTGGATGGCTTTTCTTCCAGTGGACTGAATGGACTGGAAAGCTTTTTACCTTATTGATTGTCTTTGTTATCCCCTTTCTTCACTTATCTTT
>JAUUDZ010434067.1:0-13506 GCA_032361705.1 Panulirus versicolor
AGAGAAAGTATATATGTACACCTTCTATACGCAGAAGCACATAGTATCATCTCATTGATGACCCGTATGGTAAATCCTACTTAGATTAGCCTTTGTTTTGACGGCAATATAAGGCGGTATCCTACAAGGCAAACTACTGAACTGGTCTTCAAACAGTTACAATAATCTAAATCAACAGCTTTAGCCTATGTTCCCCCATACACGAAATGACATATTTTGAAAGAGCTCCTTTCACCTACAGTCGTAAATGCGTCGTATCTAAGTCTACTGTGACCCTTGAAGATCATGGTGGTTCTAATGTAATCCTAACGAGCATATAACTACGTCCAACGCATTTCAGTAATCATTCGACGCCATTAGAAATCTAACTAAACCGTTCAACTACCTCTGGTGTCTTTAACGCCTACTACATCAATAGTCAGTCATGAATTCCACTGACATGACTACAGTAATAAACTATAAAATATCCCCGGCAACACAGCATACAAAATATCACGATCCACACTTACCCGCCATGAAGGTGGCACAGAGCAGCAGTAGCCACACGAGCGATCGCTCCGTCCCCGTCATGGTTGCAGCAGGGAGTGTTGCCCACCTGCACGCCCACCCCCTTTATATAACTTTCCCTTCCAGTGGGCACAACCGAACCGCCCCCAACCCTATCAGGGGCACCAACACTTCCGTTACCACGAAACCATTCCACCAATAAAAAATTTTTTACCTAATTTTTTTTAGTCACCAATTTACAGAATATTTGAAAAATACTTTAATATTAATGAAATACATTCCGTATGACGATGGTTGGGTGGTTGTTTGGCCGTCCATGGAAAGCTATACCAACCAACCGAAATATTTTGAAGACATTCACTTCAGTCATGAATTCTTATATACTTTCTCGCTATCTATTTATCCTTTATATAATTATCTATAAATGGGCAACTGATTATCTAACGCTATATCTTAGACAAAAATGTAATTGTTGAATATTTTGGGTATCACTTCTAAAGTGGCACTTGATTTACATATGTCCGCCTACTGTATTTGCTCAATCATTTAGAAACGCTACACAAATGGTGTTACCGGACTCCCCAAGCCAGTAATTACACAGTGAGCGAGAAGCAGCCTTCAGTGAGGCTGTATCATCGTTAATTCAGGGTTACTGCGTCTCGCAGGTCCCCTCCCGCTTCAAAGTACCCCACATTCCCCTGCTCCTGACTGGAGCGCAGCCTCTCGAAGCTACATAATGTGGAATAAAACTAGAGATATTAATTGTACCACTTTGTATCAATTTCCTTCCTACGTGATGGATATTCACCCTAAAGTTTGCTTTAAAGTGATCAGTATAATCAACATGGCTTCCAGAAAAATCACGCTCCTCGCCCGAAATAATTTAATGCAAGTGTTGCCATAAAATCATCTTTATTTACGGTAATTTGTGGTCGAATCTTCGTTAGCGATTTTTTAATTACAAGGGAAATTAGCCAAAGATCCGTCAGTTAGAGCGAGGCGGCGAAACAGTTTTCCCGCCAACGTCCATGAGGAAAGTGTCGGTGTGCGCCGCAGCCATATTGCACCTATTTCATTTTTACGCAATCTATCGCTCTCACAACCTCCTTTTTCTCCTCCTTTACTAAAAATACACAAAATCAAAACCTCTATTGTTGTTCAGTTAAAAATATAATCCGCTGAGGGGTATTGCTAATAATTTAAATGTTATAAAAATTGGCTTTGGCAACCAAGCCACCTGGTGGATCTGGGTTAGTTTCCCCCGGGGTCATTACGCCCCAATGGCGCCTCAGCATTAGACTTCAATTCCCCTGCGTGTGAAACGACGGAGACGCGAGAACAATTCTTAAAATAGAAAGCAAGACAATATAGACTTTATTTAACCTCTGAAGTTATCATTTCATACCCTTACTGTATCTGAAATGAGTACGAAAGTTCCTACACTCAATAGGCGTATCGTATCGTATATATGAACAATACAGTTAATAGATTACTACAGCCGTTATAATAAATTTACTGCATTTCTGACGACGTGAATCAAGTCTCATTTCACGCGATGATATACGAGATAAATAACTATCTACAAACATGCAAGTGTATAATAGAAAATTCGTCACAAAACCTTATCATAATTTCCAAGACAGACCGTAATCCTATGCGAAATTCTAATTTACATGAACTCGGAAATATATACTACACATCTGATGGCTAGAGAAAGTCACAGGCCTCGTATTAACACGATGGTAAACAAATTTACCTCACACGACATACTGTTCTCAAACACTGAATTTCCAACACATTAACCTCCTTCTACAATGCCTTGCCTATAGGCCATGCCTGGCATCAATATAATATTGTTGGGAATACTATTTCTTCAAACATGCCCATTTTCGCTTCCCACATATTCTTCGGCCCTTCCAGAATCTTCACCCCCTCACCCACACTATGACACTTCTGCTTCAATGGTTCCATTTGCTACTATATCCACTACCAAATGTCTAAAACACTTCACTTTCTTCATTCAAACTCGCATCCCAAATAACCTGTCCCTTAACCCTTCTAAGCCTAATAAGCTTGCTACTTTCACACACTCTCTTAAACTCAAATCACCAACTTATGAAGTTTCTCACTTGAATCTGCCACCAGTGCTGTATCATTAGCAAACAACATCTGACTCACTCACTTCCCAGACTCTCTCATCCTGCACAGACTGCATACTCGACCATCTCTCCAAGACTCTCGCATGTACCTCCCTCACCACTGAACTTCTTCTATTTCAAAAGAAGGAACACAGTAAATGTATAAAATCATAAAAAGTCATAACATATGAAACCTATACAGTACTGGGTATATAAAACTCCAGCAAATGTTACAATTTATTCAGTCTGCTATTAGGTCCCCATGAAAATATTGATAACCACAATAGCAAAATCCGTTTTGACAACTGCTAAAGTAAAGTAATTCCTATTTTTTTTCTACATAACTGAATGCTTTTCCTACCTTAGTAAGGCTGCACCAGAAACAGATGACTGAGCCTTCAAAGAAAAGTTCTTACCTGGTCCCTAACGTCCATCTATTGTTGTTACCTTCAGTGGAAGCTACATGGGTAATATTCTTTATCCCCTATCCCTAGGGGTAATTATTATCAATCATCATTAATATTATACACATTCCCCTTTTAACTGTATTCCTTACCTGTACTATACAGAAGTCTCTCCTATTCCTCCTAATTTACCTTTGTGCATGTTCACTAATGATCTTCACAAATTCTTACTTTCCATGAAGGCAAAAGAAGAGGTGAAAAAGAGAGTGTGAGAATTTTGAAGGACTTTTACATGAAATGATCAGGATATGTGGTGTGGTTTGGAACACAGAGTCACATTGTCCTGGCGAATGGTATGGTCATGAAAGAGGAAGTTGTGAAATCCTTGTGTAGGAAGTATGGCAAGGTGGCAGAAATAGATGAGATTGGAGATGGGTTAATCAAAAAAAAGGGGATGAGAATGATGAGTGGTTAGTCAGGCTATCTAAGGTGTGTATGACCCATGCTGAAATGCCTGCAGACTTGTAGAATGCATGTATAGTGTCCTCGTAGAAGGGCAAGAGGGAATAAAGTGGATGTTG
Source organism: Panulirus versicolor (assembly GCA_032361705.1). Classification (NCBI taxonomy): domain Eukaryota; kingdom Metazoa; phylum Arthropoda; class Malacostraca; order Decapoda; family Palinuridae; genus Panulirus; species Panulirus versicolor. Next base: position 3,631 of record JAUUDZ010434067.1, read on the forward strand.
AAATTATAGAGGCATAAGTCTGTTAAATATACATGGTGGGTTGAATTGATGAGTGGAGACTGAGGTGGGGTATACACACAACACCTGATGGGGAGGAGTAGTATGGTTTCATGGAGAGGTAGAGGATGTATGCATCAGGAGAATGCTTTGAAGAATTTGTATGGCAAACACTTGGAGAGAATGAACTGTATGCAAAATTCATGGAACTGGAGAAAGTGTATGATAGGGTTGACAAAAAGAAGGTACAACAAATATATGGAGCGAACAGAAAGTTACTAAATGCGTGAACTTTTACTGGGAGAGTAAGGTATATGTTTGAGTTGGGAGAAGTTTGAGTGGTTCTGGAGATGTGGATCTGTGTCAAAGATGTGTGATTTCACCAAAGTTATAAAATCTGTTTACAAAGTGGGTAGTGTGAGAGGTTAAATACAAGGGTCTTAAAGCGAGGAGTGTGGGGCAAAAGAGAAGAACCAGTTGCTGTTTACAACAGCACAGTTCTGCTTGAAAGACTAGAAAGAAACTCCAAAAGAAGGTGACTCAAGTATGGGAGAGTTTATGAAAGAGCAGTATATGTGAACAAGAGTATGCTAATGAGATGCTGCAGGGGAATGAGACAGGAAGGTCAGAGTGTATGTTTGAATGAGGAAAGCCCAAAGGGAGTGAACTACTTTATGTACCTGGGAGTAAATATGGAGGAGAAAGAGCAGATAATCATATCATTGAAGCATTAGAGCGCATAGAAGCACATACAAGGGAAGGTCAGTCTCGTGTCTGTTAAGGCAAAGATAAGTTCTAAGGATGATGTTGTATGAATGAGAAATTTAAACCCTGAATGCAAAAGAAAGGTAAAGGGTATAAGTGTTAGTAATCATATGCCTCTGAAGATGATACAATACTGTATATAGTGTCAAGTTTGATTGTGCAAGGAATACCAATTTAAGAACAAGCTGTTGAAGTAAGTACCATCTAATTGAGAGAGCTAATCACAGTGTGCTACAATAGTTCAGACAAGCGTAAAGGATGATTGAAAAAACTTACTAGGAGGGTCTATGTGTCAGAAGTGGAGAGAGTATTGGGGGGGGGGGGGACATGCAAGGGTAAGAAAGAGATGGTAGGGGAGGGTGAAAGAAGCTTTGAGGTATCAAGGCCTGAACATTCAGGAGAATGAGAAGTGTGCTTGTGACAAAATATATTGGATTGATGGGTATTTGGGGTGGGATGATGAAGAGATGCAACATTCTGTCATTGGGTTGATCAAAGACATATGAAGGAGTCATGGTAATCCATGGAATAGTGGGGCTTGGTTGTAGACGGTAGGCTTGAGTTTCAGTTTATTATATGTGACAGCTTGAGAGTGGAAATGTGTTCTTGGCACTACCCCAGTTAAGTGTAAAAGCAATTACATATGAGAGACGTAACAACTGCATCACTTAAAGACAAATAAATATATAAACTGAATATTTGCACAAGTGCTTTCACCTCTGCTATTTGCTCTGAAGGCATTTTGTGCAAAGATGTCTGTAAATAAATTTGGGAATCAGTTTACATGTGGCTTAAATGATATAGGAACCTACATTCAAAAGTCTTATCCAAATATCTACAACTACATAATTCTATGTCCTTTCAAAAACTCCTTTCATTTTCCTTGATCTTTTCATAACTTTTGAATACTTAAAGTTTTATGAAAAGTTTTAAACATTCTCAAAAGAACCAGGAAGGCTTGTTACTTACAATGTTATCCACAAATTCATGATTGTGGTGTGCAGGATTTCAACCTCTACTTAAAATCACAAAAACTCCTTATAGATTTAAACTTCTTCAGTTTTTAGATTTTCTAAAATAACAATAAACATTTACAATACTTACAATAAAAACGTATGTCAAAATACAGCATACATCATTCCAAGCAATGCCATCTTTGCTGTCAGTGTCAAGATTATATCTCCTGGACCTGGACCTGCCATCTCCCATTAAAGACTGATGTCAAGGTTTCTCCATCATTACTTCGTCACAATATAATCTTAAAAGTAACACAAGAAATGTAAAAGAATGAAGCTCCCTACTATCTTAAGCCAAGGATGAGTTTGTTTAATATTAATCGACAGTTAAGGTCCCAGAATCTTTAAAGAATAGATAACACTTACAAAATATTTGATTAAACTGCTTCTCTTACATTTCATCAAATTGATGGGCAAGATTCCTTGAGGATGAAACAGCTCATAAAATTCTTCAACCAGCATTTTTCTACGAAACAATTTCACAGAAATGTAAATTTACAAAGTGCTGTCAATTCTAAAGAGCTAAACTTTTGCAATTACAGTATTACCTTTAAATTCAAGTTCTGCAATCATTTGAAGTGATGCTTCAAAAGGAAAAAAAATACTTCACAAAGTTCACATAATTATTTTTCTTTTGGACCATTTTCTCAGACCCTATTCTCAAAATTCCACTCAATAATCATAAAACTATTTTTCAGATTTTTCAGACCCAAAACATTAATAAAGCAAAAATGAAACATTAAAATTTCTAAAGATTAAAACACTTTTACAATTAATCCAAAATTGGTAAGAACAGCATAGTTTTTCTTACTTGCTTCCAACAGACAGTTATGCATTACCTCTCAAACTTTTTCCTTGCTCAAAAATAAGTAAAGGTTTTATGGGATATACTCTTTATCTAAAAGTTACAATTCTAGCAAATTTGAATAAAAAATTGGGTTAAAAAATAAGAATATGGAAAAATAAGATAGAATCCCATGCAATCTTGACTTATTCTAGAGGAGACATTTTGCAATGACTCCTTGTGGACCTTTTAACCCAATGAATAACAAAATACATTATCCATAATCCTCAACATAAAACATCAAACCATGTATGGATGCCCACAGCCAACACTAGTTAAGTATATCTTCACCAGTAAAAGTAATACATACAATGCCACAACTATAAAACTAGAACAGTATCATGCCATTCTGAGAGCATGATGTACAAAAGCCTGGGAAATAACCGGGATATCTAAGAAGCTCAGATACACCTCTGCAACACTAATAGTTTATAAGACAACAATCAAGTTAAACAAGTAAAAATCTTTATGACATACCTTGTAATAGGAACAATGAGATCAAAATGATAGTAAAATTCTAAACTCATCAACAATTGTGTAACTAATACTAAGCACGAGACAGTTAAGAATACAAAAGCCACTAGCTTTAAACAGATGCAAGTCAACTCTTGGAAACTTTCATTTTAGTGTGAAAAAGGCCATTACTCAAGGAATATGTCTGTCAAAAGTTAATCAGTTCTCAACCATCAATAGAAGCAAAGCCTCTGTAAACTTTTCAAAGTACGAAATATAAGAAGTCTGGATGAGAAAGATACCTAAAAGCTTTGCACTGGGACAATATTATATAAGCAAAAACCTTGCTGCCTTGTCATTCACCAAAGAATGAAACTTTCAACTTTCTTTCCTTTCACTGGGACTCATTTCTGACCAAAAAGGTCCATGCTAAACATGTACAAGCAATCAATATGATTACTAATAGGGCCAATAGGGCATTCAGTTTTGTTAACTCACAACTTAAAAACTCCCTGTTAATAAAGATACACAATACATCACTCAAGGGAACTTGGACTTGGAATTATTGTACAGATGTTGGGAATTCTTCAATATACTTGTTACTTTGTTGTGCATTCAATACTATAAGACTACACTTCAAAATAGACCCTCATTTCAACAGTCCAGATCTAAAAATTAAACTTAATCTTGCAAAAACATTTAATATAAATTAGAAAACTATAGTCAATACAAAATTAAGAAAATACGAGACTCTCTCAACCAAAAAAAAGTTTTGCTTTACATTAATGGTAGGATGATTAAGGGATGTACTCAAAAGACATCCTTAAGTCACTCCCTACACTACATTTTCTAGCAATGAATGTAGGCCACATATTGTTATAGATACAGACAACTATGTTAGATATGTACTCACACAATCAGTTCAATACAGCAGAATACTTCTAAAGAATGTATCTATGCTAAGCAAAGTGTAAGTGGTACCATACTATCTAACAAATGTATCCTAGTTATAACTATGATAATAAATCTAAGTGCCTTTAATCAACACATCCCAGTTATCATGCAATACCCAATACTTGCTTAAGATATTTAAAAGGTCATTTATTATTACATATGATTAAAATACAAATTCAAATAATAAAAGCTTCATCACATTTCCATATCAACTTCAGCTTCTCAGGATTATAATCTACATAAGGGTTCCTCAACCTGTGTGCCATGGAGAAAATGTCAGTAGTGTACCTCAAATCGAGGGAATGAGCGGGAAGGGAACACATCCATTCAATTTGCATTGTTCGAACCTGAATTTGAAATCATCTACTGGCAGTCAGCTCCTTGTCTAATTAGTCCTATAACATCTATTACCTGCAGTAAGCTACTTTCGAACTCTCTGCAATATGTTGTTGTTATATCATTCTTGTAAGGACAAAACTCCAAACTGGCCTTTTAAACTAAACTTACTAAAGTGTTTGTGTTTTTTTGTGCATAAGGAACATGACCTTACAAGAAAGGGAATATCATGACACCAAAGTTGGCTGTTGTTCTCCAATATTGAGTTAATGCAAACAAGAACCATTTTCTGAACAGAAAAACCAATGATGGGAATGAGACTTCAGGAGTTGCTAAAAACATGGCTGAACATTTAGTCAGACAATATGACCCTTGGTATATCAATTTTGGATTTCCATTGACAGGCTGTGATTCAGAAACAAAAGCATAGTGTGTGGAATGTGGTAATGAGTTATCAAGCAAACAGCTAAGACCATCCAAATTACTAAATCATTTACAAACCAAAAATCCTGGGTCTGTTGGAAAGCTGAAGGAGTACTTCCAAAGTATACGAGAAGGACCCCAAACACAGCAGAGATCAACGGCTACATTTACAACACATTCCAAGAATGCCCTGAAGGTGAGTTACATAGCAGAAGCGTGAAAGCTCTTAACACTGCAGAAGAACCAATTCTCACCAACGCAGTAGATATGTGACAAGAACTACTGGGAGAGGCTGGCGCTAAGGAAATTTTGACCATCCCAATGTCAAATGACACTGATAGCAGGAGGATAGCTGATATGAGAGATGTTGAAAAAGAGCTTTTGGAGAGGATAAAAGTAAACCCATGTTTTGCCAGACCGCTGGACAAATCTACTAATGTTAGCAATGCTGCTCTGCTGCTGGAACAGTGGTTTTCATGAAGGTCTACTATTTTGCAATGAGTTCCCCTATCAGAAAAACAGCCAAAGAGTGCTTCCAATCCCTTAATATTTTACCTCAATGATCAACAAACATGGAATTGAATGGAAAGATTGTGCTGGTATCTGCATGGATGGCACTGCCTCAATGAATGGGAGACATAGTGGAGTCATGAAAAAGTTTTAAGAAAAGGCAAAAGAGGCCCAGTGGATGTACTGTTTCCTACACTGCAAAAGCCTAACCTCAAAAAAGTCACCAGAGGTACATAACATCTTATATGTGGCCATGAAAATAGTTATGTGAAAAAGAATACAGAAAATTCCAAATGTTTTGCTGCACTGTGTAATAGAATGGAAGTAGAGCATATGCAATTTTTAAGTCATGGTGAGGTTAGATGGCTGTCCATAAGAAAGTTGCTGAATCACCTGTTAAAAACGAGAGAAGAAATGTACACCCTGGCAGATCATTACTTTAATAATGAGTTTAGTGCCAACCTGGCCTACTTGTCAGATGAATTTTATCAACTGAATTAACTGGATCTTTCCTTCCACAGAAGAGACAGTACTATACTTTTGGTTTCTGACAAAACTGAAGGGCTCAAGAGGAAATTCACACTGTGGAACCAGCATCAAAGAAGGAAGGTTGGAAATGTTCCAGATCTTGAGTGAGATTTCAGAATCTCCTTGTATCAACATCACCATATCTCTGTTCCAGAATCTAACTCAGCTGTCAACAAAATTTGATAAGTACTTCCCAGAGGACCCCAAGGATGGAAATCTTTGGGTCTTGGACCCATTATCCAACAGCCAAAGACTGTGATGAGAAAAAAGCTGATCGAGATATCAGCTGACAGCAGCCTGAAGCCTCCATACACACAGCCTGACCTTGCTGCATTCTGGATTACAGAAGCCAATGAATATCCAACTCTTCAGCGATGAGCAGTCAAGATTTTGTTGCCTTTCTCTAAAATTTACCTGTGAGAGTCAGGCCATTCAACTGGAAACCTTACCAAATCAAAGAATAACAACAAGCCAATATCAATGTTGACTGCCACTCTCCAAGTCAGCCTTTCTCCAATTTCATCCTGCATGGATTGATCATCTCAAAGAAACATGCCCAAATGTCTCAATGAGTGTCATCCCTCTCTTGTCCTGTACATTTTTCCTTTCTCCTACCAGAAGTTTGCAGGTTCTAGTTTTGTTTAAACTGTGATAGAAAACTAATTTCTTTAATCTACTTCAAGAAGCACTTCTCTTTCATGTTATGTTTTCTAGTATTTAGAAGGTATTATCAACAAACAGATACACTGAAAGTTGAACGTATTTCTGTAGTGGGTCCTGACTATTTTGACACATACTTACATGGGTCTTCGGCTGCAAAAGTTGAGAACCCTTGAATACACAACAGTTTCTCAAATCTTCTTTTAATTGATGCCTATTCCCTACGGAGTATATCTATTTTTATGATCACTTCTAGTACCCTTTTCTGTAGATAATCCAATAACAAAGCTATCAAAACTGTGTCACTGAAAATCTTAAATACCTATGATCAAATCACAACAAAAATTACTTAAACAGCTGCATGCAACATATGAAATCTTATGCAAAAGCAGCGTTTAGACTGGCAAACACAATTCCCCTTCTCGTGAAATACTTCTGCATCATCAACAAAAGCATCAGCTAAGCAGTGATCTTTCAGAGTATATGCCTGTCTCTGACATATACAAGATATAATTGCAACATGTACAGCATAAACATTTACAAACATGCCAATTGTTTACTCACATTTTATAACCTATTCTTTCCCATACATTTGCTCATAAACTGTGATGCGAATCAACCTTTCAGTAACGTTTCATATGTGCTTACCATATTCAAATTTGAGAAAAAAATAACTAGAAGCATCATCACTTATGAGTGAATGCTAAGTATTTCTCTCTCCCCTATTACTCATCATAATGTTCATTATGGAAGGAAACATCACAAAGCTCATCTTCCCTACACCCTTAATAAACCTAAGTAATTTCAAAGGCCATCTTCACTACAGTGATATAGGTCAGGTCAATGGCCATCTTTTCTATGCCCTCATGTTCATTACACCCATATCTTCACTATACACTTGCCTTTACTATATCCTTATCTTCAATAAACCTTTATTTCTCTTCATTATACCCTCATCATCAATAGATGCTATGTTCACTACATCCTGGACTCTACTGGCCTTAGACCTACCCCTATCATTACTACAAGTATTCATTAAATCCTTGACAACACCGGCCAGTAACCTGGCCTGTAAGGGTAAGGTCAGACAAGTCTTCACTACATTTCAAATTAAAAGTCCATATTGCTGTAAAGCTTAAGAAAATGAAAAAGGAAAAGATATTATAATGATTTTCTTCTTTGGAAAGTGATGTCTTCTTAACAGAAGCAGTCCTTGTATAACATGAAGAGCAAGACAGTTAAATTCAAGTTTTCCAAAAGTTGGTTTCCCAAGTAAATGGTTCACTATTTCATTGATTTCTTTTTTGCAAGGTCTCCACTTAGTCAACTCTCATACCATCTCAAACTCATGGCAATCTTACAACTATTGCTACAGTATAACCTATTTTACACCTCACTCCCATTTCTTTTCTATCTCAAGTTAAATAATCTGGGATGTCATATTTCAGTAGACTTCCTTCTTGTGATGCAAGAGGAATAACAACCTCTGTGTCACATGTAACATAGTATGTACAATAGTTCCATCTGTAAAATAAAAAAAAGATAATTATTGTTGATAGCTGGTCCAAGTAAAATGAAAACTTGCTTTAATCAAAGAATTCTTGCTCAAAATTTTACAGAAATTTCTATTGAAGACAGAAATCGGTTTAAAAGATATATATGAGTGCAGCAGATGAACTGCCTTTATGGAAAATCTATACTAATAAGGTCCTAACTTCAATCAACAAAAAGTATATCTTAAATTCAATGACTTGTAATCTTTGAAATGCCACAGTATATGCCCACCATTAATACATAATATGATCCATTTCCATCCCAACAGCTGTATCTACTCCACAGCAGTCTTTTTGGCAAATGCAGTTATAGAGGACATCTCTGATGGTTCTGTTGCCAATCTGCTGAACTCAATCTCTTCCCCTGTGCTGCTTTGTGTATCTGTAAGAGGGACGTGTGTTAATTCTTTTTGGTAAACATTAACATAATTCTACCGAGGGCACAGTAAATGAAACAATAAGTTTGTAATGCTAATGCTAAAAATGAAACCATAAAAACATTCCAAGCATAACTAACAAACGTACCTTAGCGTACACTTACGGTTTAAATAATCATTTTTTCTTTACACCTTTTCCTAATTCAACAAAGAAATGTCAGAAGCAGATAACTGGACCTAGGAAAAATCTTCACTTGGCTGCTCCTACTCCCCTTTTAAAAGGTTAATGGAGGGGAGGCTTTCCGACCCCTTAACTGTAACTTTCTTAGTCATTTCATATAACATGCAAGAGATATATGGGTAGTATTCTTTCTTCCTTATCCCATGGGATAAGTATTATGTCCTTAATTTTGAAATATTATCTGAATCATCTACACCAAATGCTTGAAACAGATAATGTACACTTTAAATCTTTACCAGAAGAGGTCAATTATGATACCATTATTGGCCTCCTTTTATGGGTTTCTTGAAGCTTCAAGACTGCACTCCACACAGATGCGGAAATAATGGGAATCTCTGAAGCAAGATGGTTCGTGATGAGACAGCATATCTTTCTGTTCATGAACAATGGAGGTGACTTCTCACTCATGGTGTAACCACTAGCAGGTGTGCAACAGAAGAAAGTTGAGAATAAATGTGCACAAAAGTAAGATAATTAGGTGCAAAAGCATTTCCTTCAACATCTTGAATTTCACTCTTTTTTATCTGATCTGAAATTCATAATGAGATCTATAGATGTTACTAATGTCTTGTCAAACTAAACTGAGAGACTTTGGGGAATCCTATGTAATAACCCTTGATATCTTAAAAACATCCGACTTGGAACAGCTTCAGGATCTGATTCCCAAGATTTCCTCCTTTGGCTTTCTTTCCTCACCTTATTCTCTCATAAACTGCTTCCTCTCTGGCAGGTCTATCCATCATAGTTGTTGATGGATTAACCTCCATATTTTTTTCTATGAATAACAGTCCCTTACTTTGCAGTACAGTTCACGATGGTTTCAAGAGTCTTCTAATTCCACAGCTCAGGCCAAATCCAAGCTTTTAAACTGAGCGCTTGTTGCCAAAGAAGATGGAAGCTACAGACCATAGGCCGAAACAACCACACACCCTGAAAATACTTATCCAGGGCATTCTTAAATTTCTCCACTGCATACCCAAGTGTTTCTGAAGGTTCCAGACTATGGGTTGAACAGCCCCAGCAATTCAAGGAATTTTATCTTGTCCTTAGTGCTTCTGTTGATTTCAGTGGTAATATCCACAGTGTTTCATGCCTGTCATATCTTATAATGAAAATTATCTTAGAGTGTAGGATGAGAATAATACCTTCCAGGTTTTTAAGATATACCTCTCCTGAGTGCACTCAGGAGTAGAGTTCTTTCAGTCATTTACAATAGTTC
>JAUUDZ010434099.1:0-13504 GCA_032361705.1 Panulirus versicolor
TACTTGCTAAAGAATAGTTTGTGTATAAATTATCATCACTGTTCTTCCAGCATTTCAGAGTTCCTTTAATGTCAGTCCAGACATCTCTCATGTTTTCTGTCCACTGTCCCTCTGTTCACATCCCTCCTTAATCTTCAAACTGTATCATCTTTTCACGAATTTTCCCTTTGTGACCTTCCCTACACTGAATCTTGTTTTCTGTATCCATCTTGGATATCTTCATTTGTTAACTCTCCCTTCATTTGTTACTATTTTTCTTTGGATATTTATTCCCACAGTTTAACAATTCTTGGCCAGCTTTTGACATCCCATTCTGCTCTTAATACCTCATCTAAAATTTTCTAATACACTGGAAAGGCTGCATATTATGGGGTGCATGAATTCATAGCCATTTTTCCTACAGCCTTTTTTATTGCAACTTCCATACTAGTACATTCATCAACACAATTTTGGACCTGTGCTCCTGCATCTATTATTCAAATCTCTATTACTTGTATCCATCATGTCTATGCCCTGGCCTTTCCTTTTTCCACTTTCTCCACCTATTGTCTCTATTTCAACACTGTGTTGATACTGCTCCATTATTTCCCACTTCAACTCTTGTAACCTTAGATGTTCTAAGCAGACTATCATGAAGTTTTATGTCCTCAATTACAGTGCTTGTTTCCTGACCATCTTCATTTCAATTTTATCAATAATGTGGCTCTTATGAATTTCTTTTGTCTTCCTCCTCCTCTTCATTCTCACTGTTTCATTCATTTATCTTATTCATTTTTTTTATCTCCATTATAAGTATATTATCTCCACTATAAGTATGTTACCTTTGCATTACTCACATAACAAAGTAAGGGTGGACAAACATCACATCTGTAATTTCAAACAGTCATCCACTGCTTAATATGAACTATTTTATCACAATGGCCACATTTACTAGTCAACAATGTTTCTACTCATATCAATAGCACTCTACCAGGCCAACTCTTGTTCTCTGCTCTCTTCTTCTGTACATATACTTTACTATCAAGGAATTTTATTGCTTTTTCAGCTGTAAAAGTCTTTTATAGTTACTTAAATTTTCTACTTACAGTGCCTTTTATAGATTTGTTTATGACTGCCCTACAGCATTTAATTAATTTACCAATCTCTTTATATCTTGCATCATTATTCAATGTATCAATTACCTCATTATCTATTTGCTTCTACCTAATCACTGGACATCACATAGATTTTTTTCACTGAAAGTCTGCTGTTGACACTAAAAATGATTCTCTATGCTTCAACCTCCTTTGGTTGTATTCCCAGCAGGTGCAGATGGCAGGAATTTTAGTGTGCTGCTCAAATTTGAAATCCCACTCACACTTTCTTCTTCACTTACTAATCATACACAATTTTTTTCACTGCTCAATGAAATGAATAAATTTTTGTTATTTCAAATGACCATCTAATCTTGTCTGTACAATGCACATTCCCAACTTCAACAAAAATTATAAATTTAAATGCATTATTTTGATTCTATGCAATCTTTAGTGTTAGTTGTACTAGCTTCTACACATGTTGTTTCACATACAATACCAAAAAAGGTAAGGTAGGGTATTGGCTGGCAGCATGGATGCTCTTCATATGCATAAGTATACCTTAATTATGTTCCTTCCAGATCTGATTTCATTCCATATACACATAAACACATTATAAACTATATATTCAATTAATATTCTAGGCACAATTTCACAGATCCCATCTATCACTTACAAAATTTCTTACATATTAAGCATACATCTTATATATGTATCATTTATCTATTTTGGTAGGCAGCCACTGACTGGGGAGGTATATTACCAGAGCTACCTGCCTAGGTATTGGAAGGGTTGATGAAAACTGAATAGTGAGCCAGCACTTCAAAGGCTGTCAAGTTGCACTCTTCTGAAACAGGTAGCTGTCTTTTCTTTCTACCTCACCCATACTTGGACAGCTTGCAATCTCTCCACCAGCATACAGTTTCTCTTGTCACTTTACAACACTTAAATCATACTCCAGATTTTCTTGCTGTTAGTGCTATGTGCTAGACCTGCCTTTCGGCAAAATGGTAGGGGCAATAGATAGAAGTAGTAAGTATGAAAATTAGGCAAGAGCATTAGGCATAAGTAGCAGGTAGGAATATTAGGCAGGAGCATTAGGCAGTAGTTGATTGGAACTTTAGACATGAATAGCAGACAGACACATTAGGTAGTAGTAGTCAGAATGAAGATTTGGAGGAAGCCTCTGGAAACACTGCTCTGGAGTTGCCCCCTGCCAATGGCCTTTTAAGGGTGTGGCACTAAATGCTAAAAGCATCACTGGAATTCACTAGTTATGGACACTTTTGCTGTGACCACCCCTTAAGGGAGTTCCTGGAGGGAACAGGAGTCAGAGAGATAGATAGATAGATATTTACCCCAGGACATATTTAAGAGAGGGTCCTGGTATTACCTAAGAACCCCTTTTCCTGATGCCAGAGGTTCATGCAGCTCCTAAGCTGCATTATACTCAGTCACTGGAAAAGGAGGGACTACTTTGCAGCAAGAACTTCTTTGATGGGACAATAGTCAATTCACAACACTGACAATGTTACTGCCTCACCAAAGGTAACTTACCATTCACAGTGCAATCTTAAGCAGGCAGAGATTCATGTATGAGTATATGATTTACACACAAAACTTTCCACAAATAAATGAAAAAATTAACTTTTTTTCATCAAAAATATAGGTACTGATATGAGTTATTGTTTCTTCTACCATAAAAATAACTAGAGTAGTGGGCATTTTAATGTGACATCTCATCAAATGATGTATTTGCAATCTCTTTGATGGTCTGCAGATGACTGAGATGAATGATTTTTTTTCAGTTGTGGAATAGATTGCTAGTAATATCTATGGATAAATGGTTGAATAAAACATCAACTAGGAATTCAAATAAGGAGAGGAAACATTTATACTCATGTGTAGTATTAAGCAGCCTCTTCAGTTCTTCATATAAAGACTAGAGCAGTGTAAGGAGTGATGCAACATTATTTCCTATCTTGCCCATCCATGAAGCTGTTTACAAGTGATAAAGGATCAATGAAAACTACAGCAGGATGAGGATATTCAATGCTTAGAAGTACATGTTCAGCAACTTACAGGCTATATCCAACACAACCATTCTACTAACCCAATAAGCTATGTCTTGCAAACACTGAACACAATCACCAGCAGAATTTCAAGTACTTGAGTTTGTAGTAACTAATGTAGACTGACAGCTTAAAACTAATATGTGCTAGTTTCAATAATTTATGGGGTCAAAGTTACTTCCATCTCATTTAGATGCAAGATGCCATGTCGAAGACACATGAAAAAAGTTTATGATTAAACAAAATAAGATAATGGTCTTTACCTTAAGCACTAACTGTAACCCTGAGAGTCTTGGAGGCAATGGAGCATTGTAAAATAATCGTTTCTTTTTTGTGAATCCCTCTGAAAACTGATTAACCATATCAACTTCAGAAAGGCAAACATCATGCACTCCAAGGAAATGGCTCTGAAGGCTTTTATCATGCATTTCAGCTTCCTGAAAGACATAAAATGGAAGTTCAGTTCCCTGGAAATGAAGCTTCAAATTTTCTAACTTAATGATCTTTTACTTGTTTAAGAATAGGGGTACAATAGAATGGCAAGGAAAATTGTCATATGGAGCAGGTCTTCACTTGAAAACGATAAAAAAGTTTGCAAAATATGATTTTGTAAGTATGTATGTATGAATGAAAAACCTGTGTTCACTGGTTCAATTTCATAAAAAAAAGTGAGTTTTGAAGAAGGAAACTGGTGTCCTGAGAGATAAGAGAATCTCTTGATACTCAGGGGCCACAAATTTCTCACCCCTTGCCTTCTAGTGAAGTTTAAAACCTTCACCCTTTGCTAACCACCCACTTAGCAGTTGAAGCCTGGTTCACTAGGGGTCTGCTCACTGCCAATCAGCAACCCCACCCAGCAATGAAGCCACTGTTCTGCTGCTAAACTACTTGAGAGTATGGCTATCACATAATTCTTGAAATAAGGGCATCATCCATTGGTGGTCACCACTGACAGAATGGATTTTCAAAGAGAGGGAAGGGAATTCAGGAGAAACAATCAAAACTTTATTCACAGGATGCCGCCATGGAGAGAAACATTCATTCATCCGGGAAAACTCACTTATATCTCCAAGGTTAGTGTCTCCTATAAGCTGAGAGTATCAGTATGTGGCAGTGGAGGTATACAGAAAAACGTCTTAACCAAGTGTAACTGTGAACACAAATATACCTTCTAGGTATCCAGTTGCCTATGAGCAATTTCTTTCCTCACAGGTGGCAAGCCCAACACCATGCACAGTACATCTGAAACTTATAAGATGGTAACACCTGACAAAGTTGCTTGAGGAAAGCCAAAGAACTCTTTTGTTGATCTCCTCCAGGCTCTAGGGAAAGGTTCCTCAGAAAGGTCTGAGTATAAGTCACCTTTGACATCATGAGGCAGGTTGGGCCAAAAAAACAACCTTTTAATCCATGAAGAATTACTCCTCACAAAGAGGGGTTTCAAACTACCTAAGCAAACAAAAAGATGGACCTCTCAATAAGTTCAGGAAATCTCAACAGCTTGAACTGGGCATACTCCATGATATAATTTTGTAACCACCTTCTAAAAAACAATAAAGAAGGGTATTTCAAAACTTACTTGTTCATTCTCTACCAAAAACCCTGGATTTGGATATATGTTTTCAGTAGCCAAAGACATGTTACTATAAAAATGAAAAGAATTTTACATAAAATGAGAAAAGGTTTACATCTAGCCATGATGTGTATCTCACCAAACTCTCCTGGCATAGAGGGCAACCAAAACAGCATTTCAAGGGGAGGTCATTAAGGTGCAGGGCTGTCTAAAAAAAAATCCTTTGATTGTAACAAATCCAAGACCTCAGCTAACTCCCAATTTGGCTGCACATGGGGTTGGGCAGCTTATCATAATAGGTCTCCACAAGATAACCCTGAAGCTAATAGACAAGGGTTCCTGAGCAACACTCTTATATGAGGCAGCTGCATTATTAGCCCTGTCTTTATAATGAAAAAAGCTAGAAAAGAATTCTAAGCATAAGTATTCTATGATCTCAAAAGGGTTTCAATTTTTAAACAAATGTTGAAAAAGGTTCCAAACTGACTGCATGAGATCAAAAGATTCTCTCAGCTCATAGGAAAGACCTACCCTGGAGATGTCTTGTAAAGAAAGGTATATAGTATGAAGAACTTGTCTGAAAGGTGCACATATAAAACCATCCAAAATGTAAGGCAAATGACAGGATGGTAAAGATCTTTGGTAGTGTGACTGAAGGTACAGGAGTAAGTGAAACTTAAAAGAAATGAACAGATGCACGGAGTGAACACTTCTGGGTCATAAATACTTAGTAAAGACATCAGGTGAATTATTTTTATCATGTGATATAGAGGTCTCTGTGTGTTAGGTGGAGAGGTAAATGGAAAATATATCTTGCTTGGCAGTTCAAAAAAGAATATATGCATGCAATAGAAATCAAATGGTGTTTGTGCTCATTCCAACCAATTTAGATGAAGGTAAAGACCACAATAATATAACGATTATGACGATAAAGAGAGCGTCTGGAAAAGGCTTAAACATTTATGTTAATAAGGTAGGACTGCATGAGACCTGCTACTTAGGAATGCAAAACTTCTAAGTAATATATTTGCTAGCATGGGTTAAATTTGCAGAAAGGGCATGTCATGTACGGTCTTAGAATTATCATGAACACCTGAAAAGGGTGTTCAAGATTAAGTGAATGGTTATAACCAGATGCTGATGGACTTAATGACCATGACAGCTGAGGGTCCGAAAGCCCAACAGCATGAGTGACTGACTTAAATCAAAGCTGGAGCAAAACATGAATTATTGTAACCACAAATAAGAAATCACACAAACAATGTGTAAAAAAGAAACTACAGTTCTTCATTAATTACAAGTACAGTGTAATGAAATCAATAACCCATATCCGATACAAATGTAATGACAATAAGGCAATATAATATAACATGATATTCTGATATATAAAGTGCACAAGGTACAAACATTTCATACCTTACTGTCCACTGGAAGAGATGTTACAAAGGAAACCTTAAAGTTTGTTATGAATAAGGTCCCAGAGATTCCCGTCTTGTTTGTCTTCAATGGTGCAAACTTCAGCACATTGTTTGCCTCAGCTATCACGATCTCTCCTGCAGACAATGTGAAGTTAATACTTGCTGAGATACAAAAAGAAAGTATTTTCCTATCTGTACAGAAACAAATTTATCTTAGTACAACATAATGGATTGTACATAATCATATGGTTATATGCCAATAATTGTTCCACACAATCACAGCTGAGTATAAAACTGAAAACATTATGGGAGGAATCACTGAAATATTTGCTGATGACATAAAATCATTATTACTTTCAAGTTTGAAAGCAATCAAAGCAGTACTGATGGGTCCCTAAAGGTAAAGGATAAACTGGCAGCCTGACAAAGGGATACTGTAGAAAATGATAATAAATTATTGTAATTGTTAACACAAAACATAAAATGAGTTGGTAAGAATAATGAGAAGTGAACTAGACGGATGTAAGCTGGTCATCATATGAGCTAGAAGAATCCAGGAAGGACAGGACTCAACAAAAAAACAAAAAATCATGGGCATATTAGGAGCTATAGGGATAAAGATTACTTAAAAGAAAGAAATGTAATTCTCAGTCTCATTTACAAAGCAAGAGCCAGGCCTTCGACCCTCTTTATGGGGTGTGCATGTGATTACCAACTTGAATATTGTGATAAGAGAGTTCTACACTATTGGGGCCCCATCTCTTGTACTTTCTATGCAATAATGAAGAATTCTAAAATACTGTAAGCTTCAATCAATCATTCACTGATTACTTAGGCTATTCTAACCATACATCACCTATACTCTACCCAGTATTCCTTTATACTCTTTTTAATGAGCTCCTTACCCACCTTCTGATTATGGCCTCTGGTAAATCAGACATTGCATCTTGTGGAAAACTGTCCATTGTCAACATCAACTGGCTGATTTAAGAACTTCATGATCGTTATCAAGTCTACACTCTCCTGTCATTTCTTGGTGGACAGCTCTGTCACCTTAGCCTTTCAATGTCGCTCATTTTTTCCAATTCATGTAATATCTTGCTTTTTCCTATCTAAACAATCTCAATTATATCTAATATTAGCCAGTAGACAGTTTATCTTTCACAATGCTCATGATCTATATTTCTGGTGAAAGATTAGGCACAATGTTGACCACTAGATCTCTCACACATCAATTCCTGTAGTATATTTCCAACTAAGTTGTAGTCACAATGCGTCTTCTTTTACTATGCACAAACTCAGCTAGAATCACATCTATTCACCACACCAACTCTGGATTTTGCCTAGGTCGCTCTGGAAGCTGATGGAATACCTTTCAATTCTTCTTTCTCTTAATGTCCATTGCATAAAACACAAATATGTTTACGTACAAACCTAGTTCATCAGTTGCATCGATTACATACACCAAGAACAGCAGTGAACCCAAGAACACACCACTTTAACCTCAGCCCATTTTGAAAATTCGCCTTTTACCTGTGTTCTCTGTTCCCTTCCAATGAGGTTATTTCTTATTCAATGATGGAATCTGTCCCATATTCCTGCCTGTAGCTCTAGCTTCTTAATCAACTTCCAATGGGATACAGTGTTGAAAGGCTTTCTGGCACTCTGTAATTATCTATCTGTATTGTAAAGGGAGGGAGTTCCACTCACATTCAGTAAAAGTCAAATGCTTTCTGGTAGTCCAGACATAAACTATCCAGCTAGCCTTCCCTTTTGTCTAATACAAAGCTCACTCTTGCAAAATTTAAGAAATTTGTTACATAAGACCTCCTTTTCCTAAAACCATGTCATCTATCACTTAAATAAATTCTCTTAAACAGAAAGTCATCCATTAGCTTTCTGATCATCTCTTCCAAAACCTTACAGACCACTCTCATCACAGAGACTGGTCAGTAGTTCTGCATCTCTTCCTAATCTCCTTTCTTAGATAAGGGTATGACATTTATCTTTTTCCACCCACATGGCACTTTGTCCTTCTCCAACAATACCTTGTACAGAAATTCAAGATATCAGTCTAGTGAATCTGCACTCATCTTCAACACATATAGTGAAATCTCATCAGGACCATGAACCTTGTATGAATCAAAATCCCTCAGTCTTTTCCAGATAGCTCAATGTCTTTAAAACCTCCTCCCCCTCCCATTTCAACAGTATTGAGATTATAGCATCTTCCATCGTGAAAATCCTTTTCAATTTGTTTTTCAATACTTCACACATCCTTAAATCATCCTCTACATTACTTCCCTGTGAATCCCTTTGCCTGATCAGCTGCTATGTAGCAGACCATTTACTCCTGATGGATTCAAATTCAAGTTTTTGATCTTCTCTTGCCTTGACCACAATATTCTTTCCTAAGTTTCTTTGTTCCTCCTTTCTTACAGTTATACTCATTCCTTGCTCTCTTACACCTTGCATGTGCTGGCCAGCTGGAGTACTACAAATATCTTTCCACTGCACATCTCAAGCATCCCTTGCTTTTTGCTATCTTTGATAAAATCATTCTTTCCTCATTCTTGACTATCACTCTATAACTGAGGCTAGAGGTACCCATGTTCCTACTCCTTCATCATAAATTTCTGGGACCCTTCCACAGTGCTCTGTTTCATGGTTTCTCTACTCCATTTCCCAATCCATATTATCATGAAAAAATGCTTAAGTTTGGATGATTTCCATGATCATATCTCCCTTTCAATTCCTGTCTCATCTTTGCTCTTTTAACTTCTTCAGTTTCCACATAATCAAACTTAAACATTTAATTCCATAATCACTTTTTTCTAGTTGGCACATCATATGTCATTTTCAATATCCACATTCAAAGATAAGATTATTAATGGTGGTGTATCAGTCCCTCTCATCCTAATGAGTTCAGCAACATGCTGATATAAGAAACATTCCAATACACACTCTTAAGAACTTGTCTCAATGATTTCCTGTTATCATGAGAATCAAAATGCACTCAATTCATCTCTTTATAATTGTAATCTTCCATTATCAGTACCTTACCTTCTCAGAGAAGTGCATTTTTTCAAGTTTCATGTATCAACCTGACTATTTCTTCGTTGCTGTTACTGGATATTTGTTCTGGATGACTAAAATTCTCTGGGGATCATTTATCAACACTATGCACCAATTTCCTACAGTAACCTTCCCATTATCTATTGTCTAAATGGGCCATCTACTACTGTTTCCTGAAAGTTAACATTAGCCTATCAAGAGAGCCAACCCTTCTCTTCCTCTGTCTTCTTTATCCCTCCTTACTATTATGTACCACTCTAGACAGAAAAGGTAAAATCTGAACTCTTTAGCACAATTTGCTTTCACAAAGACATCAGGTGCATTTTTCCTTCTATGATTTTTTTAATTACTGCCCTTTATCATTTACTAATAATCCACCAGCATTAATATACAATACTTTCAGTCTAACATTACCATTACCTTATGTTCCTCACCTCTCAGTAGTGCTGGTGGGGATGGTCTGTCCCCTAGCATTTTCCATCTTCTTCCTTCTGATAATATTCTACGTTTTGTTTCCCTCTCTTCCCTTGTTCTATCAAGCTTGGTGACTACTCTGCTGCATTTCACCTTGTTTTTAAGTTTCTTAAAATGCTTAAGTATCTCCTAGCTAGATATATCTGAAGCAAATGTAACCATAATTGGTCATCCCTAGAAGTCTTGATAAAAGCCATCAATTCTACTTAGTGTTAAAATCTGCATCTGGTAAATCTAATGACCCCTGTAATCCTTTAATGAGCATTTCTTCATTCTTTCCCCTTTCCTCTTTATCTGGTGTATGTTCTTTATGCAATCCAAAAATAATCAAAGATCCATCCAGCTCTTGGTTAACTAATCTTTATAAATTAGCTGCTACCCACCATACATTTAAGTTCATTAGTTTTGTATCACTATTCTCTGTGCCACTAGGTTTCTCTATAATTAACCTTTTAACTAACAAGCACAGGCCCTGTATGCTTTGGACTTTTCTAAACTTTTCATCTACTGGACCATAAATTTTGCTGAGTTTTGTCTCTCACTCAATTCTCTGGGCAACAGTTTCAGTGTCCCCATGCACCTGTCCCACTGAATCAGCCATTAAAACAATACAGAGGCGAGCCATGTAACATCTTTCATGTATCCTAACATACAGGGACTGAAATCACAGAAGAAAATAAAATCCTACACATAAAAGGCGTACAAAATGAGTCAAGTGCAATATTTGTGACCTTCACTGAAACACACACAAATACCATAAGAATACCAAGGTAGGGACCTCAAATTACAACCTGTATAGATGTGACAAGAAAGATGCAGTTGCACTGTGTACAGTAGATACTCATAATAAACTGAGTTCATGAACTCCTCAAATGATGTAGTAAAAGCACTAGCAGTCAAGACTGAAAACCCAAATCTGGTCATTGTATTATTCTAGATACCACCTGATGCAAGGCCTCATGAATTTACAGAACTCAGAAACATACCATCATATCTCGACCTCCTTGGAAACCCAGTCCCAAATATCCTTGTCCTACGAGAATTCAATATACCATACATTAAATGCAGACGGCAGGAAATAACATTGTAGTGTAAAACATCAACAATGGAAGCAGCTCAGGGGAACTGCTGCACAATAGAGAGTTATTCAGACTATGTGAAAAGTTTTCACTCACCCAACAAATAAAACTAATAAGAATAAAATTCTTGATTTAATCTTCATACATAATGTGAATCTAATGTGTGACATTGCCATCTCAAACATCCTATGCCCTGATCACAATCTGACAAGTAAAAATAACCTTAAATGTTAAAATGCCTCATTAGAACACCGGAAACAGTGGAGAGGTTTTCAGTAATTTCAATCTTAATAGTAAATGAGAGAGAGAGAGAGAGAGAGAGAGAGAGAGAGAGAGAGAGAGACACACACACCATGTTTTCCATTCTCAAAGATCTAAAACAATTCGTCACTTATCCCACCCATATTCCTGACTGTTGTGACCACTCTCCTAACATTTGGATCTGTTTTTCACCTGAAATTAATCCCTCTCACCACAGGCACAGAGTTTAGCCCTCAAATGGTTCATCTGACCACACTCTCAAAAACATATCTATATAAATGGCACCTTCAACTCCAGCAGGCCCTTCTAAAAGTAAATGTTGGCACACTTAACAAAGATGATTGGATTAACTTTGGAAAATTCTTTTTGGACTTCCCTTTTCAGCATCTGTGACTACCCATAATCATTGCAAGTATGTTATCTGTGAAGCAAAGCATTCCTTTCATCAAGGGAAGTAAGATACTTCTCCTCCTCCTCCACTGATGGGTCTTTCTGGTCTTGAGATAACAGACCGGCTAACAAATTCTGTCGTTCTACCTTTCCTTTACTTCTCCGTTCTGACAGTACTATAGCTATTTCTCCAATTAACAAAAAACTCTGGTTCTTGTTTCTCCTCTAACTTTACCTTAGATGACTCTAACATGCCTTCATACTCTGATGCTCCTCTTACTAATCATATGCCCCTCTCCATATCCTCTTTTTGAACTGTCTGAAAAGCACTTCTCTTTCTGGATACAAGCAAGGCTTACGGCACTGATGGCATCTATCGCTGTGTACTGAAAAATTGTGCCTCTGAACTTGCACTTGTGATTGCTCATTTGTTCTGTTTCTGTTTAAAAACCAGAACTTTTCCTTCTTTGCTACCTTACATACAACCTAACAAACTTCCATTCAACTCTTTTCTATACCACACACCATTTTTACTTCTTGATTCTTATTACCAGTAACAAGTCTGTCATACTTTTGTCCACGTAGTCTTTCCTGTCTCTTTTTCTTTTAGATTTATTATCCCTGGGGATAGGGGAGAAAGAATACTTCCCACGCATTCCTCACATATTGTAGAAGGCAACTAAAGGGGACAGGAGTGGGGGGCTGGAAATCCTCCCCTCCTTGTATTTTAACTTTCTAAAAGGGGAAACAGAGAAGGAGTCATGCAGGGAGTGCTCATCCTCCTCGAAGGCTCAGATTGGGGTGTCTAAATTTGTGTGGATGTAACCAAAATGAGAAAAAAGGAGAGATAGGTAGTATGTTTGAGGAAAGGAACCTGGATATTTTGGCTCTGAGTAAAACGAAGTTCAAGGGTAAAGGGGAAAAGTGCTTTGGGAAAATCTTGGGAGTAAAGTCAGGGGTTCATGAGAGGACAAGAGCAAAGGAAAGAGGAGCACCACTCCTGAAGGAGGAATTGTGGAAGTATGTGATAGGGTGTAAGAAAGTAATCTCTAGATTGATATGGAGAGAGACTGGTGATTATTGGTGCCTATGCACTTGGTCATGAGAAGAAAGATCGTGAGAGGCAAGTGTTTTGGGAGCAGTTAAGTGAGTGGGTTAGCAGCTTTGATGCACGAGACCGGGTTATAGTGATGGGTGATTTGAATGTAAAGGTGAGTAATATCGCAGAGTAATATGGTGTACATGGGGTGTTTGGTGTTGTAAATGGAAATGGTGAAGAGCTTGTAGACTTGTGTGCTGAAAAAGGACCGGTGATTGGGAATACCTGGTCTAAAAAGAGAGATGTACAAAAGTATATGTATGTAAATAGGAGAGATGGCCAGAGAGCGTTATTGAACTACACTTTAATTGATAATTGCGTGAAAGAGAGCTTTTGGATGTTACTATGCTGAGATGGGCATCTTGAGGGATGTCGGATCATTATCTTGTGGAGGCGAAGTTGGAGATATGTAGAGGCTTCTATAAAAGAAGAGAAAATGTTGGGGTGAAGAGAATGGTGAGGGTAAGTGAGCTTGGAAAGGAGACTTTTATGAGGAAGTACCGGGAGAGATTGAGTGCAGAATGGAAAAAGGTGAGAGTAAATGAAGTAAGGGGAGCAAGGGAGGAATGGAATGTATTTACGGAAGCAGTGATGGCTTGAGCGAAAGATGCCTGTGGCATGAGAAAGGTTGGAGGTAGGCAGATAAGAAAGGGTAGTGAGTGGTAGGATGAAGATGTAAGATTATCACTGAATGAGTAGGGAGAGGCGTTTGAACGACATTTGCAGGGAAGTAGTGCGAATGACTGGAAGGTGCATAAAAGAAAGAGGCAAGAGATCAAGAGAAAGATGGAAGAGGTGGAAATTAGGGCAAATGAGAGTTGGGGTGAGAGAGTATCATTAAATCTTAGGGAGACTAAGAAATTTTTTGGAAGGAAGTAAATAAAGAGCGTAAGACAAGAGAATAAATGGGAAAATCGGTGAAGGGGGCTAATGGGGAGGTAATAACAAGTAGTGGTGAAGTGAGAAGGAGATGGAGTGAGTATTTTGAAG